>VWZU01004227.1:129743-156901 GCA_013397095.1 Sterrhoptilus dennistouni
TTTGCATCCAGAGAACTTTCTGGACGTGTTCTGGATATGCTGGGGGTTTCCAGCAGGTGGGAGGTGGTGTTGCAGGAGCCCCTGAGGATCCCATTAGGGCAGCCCTTGGCTCCTGACCCTTCTCTCCCTCCTTTCCCATAGTTTGGAAACAGCAGAGAGTGACAGGCAGTGCTGTGTGAGCACCCTGTGCTCGTGCTGCTGTTCTCCATTGATAATTCATCCTGGGATCAGCATTCACAATTAATTCAATTAAAGGGGCCTCATCACTCATTTATGAGGCAGGGAGGCTTATAAAGGGCTGTGCACAGGGGACATCTCTGTGTGCGCTGAGGATGGAGTTGTTCCTAGCTGGGTGCTGCTTTTGTGGTGTCTGTGGTGTGGGACTGGGCATCTTCTGGGATGGGGAGAGCATCAGACTGGTGGCTTGGGTATTGTAGCAGGGAAGCCTGACCTAACACTGAGCTGAGCTTTTGGCATGATTTGTGAGGTTTTGGGTTAAATCTAAACCATTATAGTGAGGCAGTGCAGGGATCCCTCCTGGGGGTGCACAGGTGTATCTGCCTCTGGAATCCCCAGTTCAGCCCTTCTGACTTTTATAATAGCCCCAAATGTTGTATGTTGTCCTCTCCAGCTCTATGATGAAAACACTTTTTTGTGGTTTTCTCACAGGACTATATCCTGCCTCTCACATATTTTAGTTCTCTGTCCCTGTCCTCACTTGCATCCTGCCCCTCAGACCCTTTGTCCCCTCCAGGCAAAAGCTGATGATGATCAACACAAGAGCTCTTCTCTCTCTTCCTCCACATCTACATTGAGTCTGTAGCTGTTCTTTTGTCAGGGAGAGACTTTTCCAGCTGAGGATTTGGGCTCACACCAGGGATCAGCTGGAACGTGGGTCTTCAGCTTTGCAGATTCTGGCTCACAATCTTTCTCTTGGAATGAGCTGGGAAGGGAAGAAAATGCTCAGCTTTTACACACAGATGAGGCTGGATTTTTTGAGATTTGGGAAATTTGCCTGCCAGTGCAAAGGTGTTGTAAAACAGGTGATTATTCCACTCCTGATGCCCTTGGGGAACTGGGTAAACACTCCTAGTAAATCAAAGTCCACCAAATATCAACAGGATTGTGTCACCTCATGGGCAAAGCTACATGTGAAAATGATTTCTGGGTGACTTTTGGCTCAAATTGCTTTTCCTCTTTTTATTATGGCTGGTTGAGGTTCTCTAATCACCATCACAGCTCCAAGCCATCTCCAGGATAATGAGGATGGAGCACCTTGCTGTGCCCAGCTCGGGGTGGCAGCTGCTGATGCCCCACATTTCCTACAAGTGACTTGATAGGGAGCTGTTCCCAGACTCTGTCCTTTTCCTTCCTTATTTCTGAGCAAAAACATAATTTTGACAGGCCAGTGATGCAGAAAATAACTTGCTGCTCTCCAACTGTTGCATCCCTTGACCCCAATTAGAATGTGGTGCATGTAGAAGTGTCATCTTCTTGCTTTTCTCTCCACTCCCTGTCTCCCTGACCAAAATTCCCATTACAAAGATGACACCTGAGTTCTCCACAGGGCAGAAAGTGCCACTGACCAAAGGGACAATCAGAGTGGATGTGAAGTCCAGCTCCTCTGGGGGTTTTCTGCCCTTGGTTTCAGGCCAAGGAGCAGGAAAACTGTCAGGGAAGGAGCACGGTGGTGCTTGTTGATGGTTGGATTGGATGGCCTTAGAGATCTTTTCCAAGTGTAATGACTTCAGGATTGAATAAGATATTCCAACCTATGGGAATATTTCCCCTTCACCTGCCTTTATAGGGGTGGACTTATAGGATTGGCTTATGCATTGACATGTGAAGTTTCAAGGCTGAAGCTTTGAAGCTGTGGCTGCCCCATCCCTGGAGGGTCCAAGGCCATGTTGGATGGTGCTCTGAGCACCCTGGGATGGTGGAAGGTGTCCCTGTCCACGGCAGGGGGTGGAACTGGATGAACTTGAAAATCCTTTCCAACCCAAACCACTCTGTGGCTCCATGATAAATCCCTGTGCTCCTTGCAGACCTCCAGCTTGGTATCAGAGCTTTTCCTTTCAACAGGTGATGCCCTAAGGGCTGTGAGGGATGAGTAGTAGTGTCTGTGAATGGGGTGTGAAGTAGCCCACGGATCAGTGGGATTTCAGTGGGTTTCAAATGGTTTCAGTGGGATTCAGGACCATCCAAAAAACTCTTTGTGTTCTTTCACCACCCCATGACCCTGCCCTTCATGTCAAGGACCCATTGGGCAGCTCCCTCACCTTCTCTGCAAGCTTGGCGTGACCTCTGAGGCCAAGACAGCAGAAAGCAGGGCTGGGTTTGTGCTTGAGCTGGGTCTGACCTCTCCTCCCACAGCTCTGAGAGCTGAGTTGTTGGGATTGGACATGGGGCTCGTTTCAAGCCATGGACACCTCACGTTCCCGAGGCACAGCCTCTCCTCAGCTTCTCTGCCTGTGTGATTCCAAGGGATGGCAGCAGGGCAGACTTCCAGGCTCTGACTCATTCAGTCTTTTCCCACTGCTGCTGTAATTCAAGTGGAAATCTCTCAGAAGATGGCAAAACCTTCAGGCGTGTGAAAGATGCCAGCATTTAAGTGCGTGTGAATGAATCCAGGGCTCCTTTTTGAACTTGGGCGAACAGGGTAGGCTCTGCTGCAATCTCATTGCCTCTGCCTGCTGCCATGGAGTGACAGAACAAGGGGGAATGGTTTATAGCTGGGAGAGAGAAGGTATTAGATATTAGGGGGAAAAAAAGGGTGAAAGGGTGGGGAGGCCCTGGCAGAGGTTTCCCAGACAAGCTGTGGATGTCTCTGCATCCTTGGAAGTGTCCAAGGCCAGGCTGGACAGAGCTTGGAGCAACCTGAGATTGTAGAAAGTGTCCCTGCTCATGGGCTTTAAATGATCTTTAAAGTCCCTTCCAAACCAAACCATTCTGTGATCTTAATGGTTGGACTTGATCTTAAATGTCTTTTCTGACTTCAATGATTCTGTGATTTTATCATGGTAAATTCTGTGATTTTATCATGGTAAACTCAGGACCAGCACAGGGACACAGCTGAGCCCTCAGAGCCCAATGGTCCATCAGAGCTGCTGCCCTCCATGTGGGATTTCCCGTCCTGCTGGGTGTCCTGGGACCTCCTGTAACCACTGAGGATGGTCCTGGTTTGACTTCCCCTCCCTATCAGGCCATCAGGATTCATCAGCACTCTCTGGACCCTCCTGCTGGATTCCTCTGTGCTCCCCCTGACACTGCCTGTGGCCTTTTTAGGCAGATGCTGAGTTGAAGGTGGAACATCCTCCTGCCATGGGGTGATGGAGCTTGCTGCAAGGCTCAGTGCATCCAGACTTCCTTCAGTCCTGCTCCTGGCATTGAATTTCTAACCAGGCTGCTCATCCTGACCTCTCCTGCAGCCCAGGGCACAGGGAGGGTCCATCCCCCATGCCTGGGTCCTTGCTTGGAGGAGAGGGAAGAATTCCAGAAACCCTCCAGTGCTGCAGCAAGGAAGATCCTGCTGGCTGGAAACCCCGTGAAGAAAATCCAAGCTGTGATCAGAAAAGCTGTTACATCAGTATTTTGACTTGAAATAACTGGAGGTATAACTCATGCCAGAAAATAAACCCAAACACCTTTTTTTGGGGGCCCATGCAGACGCTCTTTTGTCCATGAAACAACAGCAACAACCACCACTGGAGCTTCCAGAGCTCCTGAATGAACAGAACCCTCTTTTTCCTTTGTTTCTGGAGTGTGAGAAACAGGTGATGCCAAGGAGGTCTTTAATCTGAAGGAATCATGCAATCTCTGAGTGACAGGAGTAATTGTGACACTGATTGAGCTGTGGTGGCTCCACTCAGGAACACTTTTGTCTCTGCACTTGGGATGAGTGGCAGATAAAAGATCTGCTTCCTTGATTTGTGCCGTGAGAGGAGGAGAAATGACGTGGGAGGGGAAGAGCTGAGCCCTGTGAACGGATCAATCCCTTCATTCATCTTCTTCTGCCCTCTGCTTTGGGGTGATGAGGACTGCTCCCCTTGGAAGGACCATTCCAGCTGAGGAATGATGCTGGCATGAAGAAGATTCAGAATTTCCCCCCTTTTTTTTGACCATCTTCCCCAGAGATGATAAAAAGCTGTTTTGGCCAACGCTGCTGACAGCGAACCCCTGCCTTGGCTTCTCTGTCTGGAGAGCTCAGAAGGAGGTGAAAAATTGTAGTAATGTTTATTTTACAGAAGACAAGCTTTAAGCTGAATGTATTACGGTGTTTTGGCTGACAGCAATCAGGGATATTTTTTTCCCCCTAAAATAAGAAATAAGAAGCTGCCCAATCTCCAGCTTCATTTTAACCTGAAAAATGTTGGTGCCTTGACAATGGTTTGAAAAAGGATTTCTGGATGAAAACCTAATGAAAGGCTCAAAAGTTGATTTAGAAGGAGGGGAGATGCTAAGTCAAAGTTTTCTAGCTAGAAATAGTGATTTATGATCCAGCTATCTTTGCAAATGACAAAATAACTAATTAGATACAATTCATAACCAGAACTTAAAGCTGCCACGGGTGGAAGATGGAAGGTTTTATGAACAATTCATAGTCTCAAACTCTGATTTAAATGTAGCATGGTGTGTATTGAGAGCTAGTCAAACACACTGAGGGGCTGGGAAAGGCTTAATAAGATTCTACAATTTTGACCCCCTGTAGATTTATTTTTTTTCTGATGCAGGATTTGAAAAGGGCGTTTTGGAAAGATGTTTTATATAGTAGTAGTCTTTTTCCCATAAAACATCAGCCACAATAATTATTTTTATGCAGATCCTGAGGCACAGAGAGATTAAATGACTTTCTCAAGGTCAGACAGTGAGTCAGAGGCAGGGAATGAAGGTGAGTTTTGATTTGGGGGCTGTGGCACATTCTCAAGTAGCCGTCACTCAGGTCTCCAAGGCTGGATGCACTCAGACTTTCTAGATCTGGTGTCCCAGCATCTCCTACCTCAATTAGGAGGATTTCAACCCTGGAAGTGGATTTTTCAACCCTGGAAGTGGATAACCCTCACCATGTTTTGATTTACCTTTGGAATCAGCATGACCTTCATGGAGCTGTTGATGTGCACGTTGTCCTCTGGTGGGTGAACAACATGGGCATCACTGTGGTGGTGAAAAACTTCTCCAGTGGCCTCTCAGTACTTAAAGGGGACTTGGAAAAAAGGGGAGGGTGATTTTTTTTTTTTTCCATGGGGAGATGGAAAGGTGATAGAACAGAGTGAGAACATGATAGAACAGAGATAGGACACGGTGATAGAACAGAGGGGAGTGGTTTCACACTGGCTGAGAGCAGCTTTGGAATTAGATGTTAGGAAGAAATTCTTTATTTGGAGAGTGGTGAGGCCCTGGAACAAGTTTCTCAGAGAAGTTGAGGATGTCCCATCCCTGGAATGTCCAAGGCCAGGTTGGATGGGGCTTGGAGCACCCTGGGAAAGTGGAAGATGTCCCTGCCCATGGCAGGGGCTGGAATTGGCTGATCTTTAAGGTTCTTTCCAACACAAACCATTCTGTAATTCTTATTCTGTGCTGTCCCTCAATATCCAAGGTGGAAGCTGTGAGAAGGGATGAGGCAGAAGCTTTCCTGCATGGCTTTCTACTGATAAAAGACCTGTCCTTGATTTCAAATCCCCACTGGATGATGCTCAAAGCCTTCCCTGGGATCACCTGGAGACTGGAAGCTTTGAAGTGCTGCCACATTTCCACCTCTAAGGACACGTGCAGTGGTGAATCTTGCATTGCTCCTGCTGCTTGGCCAAGTGCTGGGGAAGGATTTGCATCCTGGCCTTTTTGCAAATCTTTCTGCTCAGCCAAGTTCAGCTGCACCAGCTCCCAGGGGACACATGAACTGTAGTAGTTGTTCGCTCGCTCAGTGAAGTCGAATAAGTCAAACTGCATTCCTCTCTGGACATTGTTTGTGTCTCCCAGATATCCCCTCGTGAGTTATTAGCTATAGAAAAGACTTATTGCCAAGATACTGGGCTTAGTTTAGTCTCCTGGTCACTGCAGGTTTCTTCCCCAAATATATTTTGTTTTGAGTGGCTTGAATGCTGCTCCTCCTGACATTTCCCCCCGGCCTCTCCCCTGCAGTCTGGTGGTTCTTGCTGTCAGGAAGTTATCCCTCATGCTCAGGCTGCTCCTTATCAGTCTGTCACTTTTTCAACTCATTGGGCTAATAGTTCTCCCAGTACAAGAGCTGCCTGTCTGTGTCCTTCTGCCCTGGTCTCCCCAGGGGAGCCTCTTTTTGCACTAAGAGAGGGTCAGACTCAATGACTTTACAGGTCTTTTTCTGCCCTCGTGCTCTGGCTTCTCAGAGTCTCAAAGATTCTGGATCTGACCTGCAGTGAACTCTGGCAGAAAGAACACAAGAGGTGATTTATAAAACAAGATTGTGGAATCATTTAGGTTGCAAAAAACCTCTAAGATCATCGAGTCCAATCATTCCCTCAGCACTGCCAAGGCCAGCACTACACAGTGTCCCCAAGTGCCACCTCCACATGGTTTTTAAATCCCTCCAGGGATTGGGACTCCACTCTTGCCCTGGCCAGCCTGTTCCCAGGCTTGACAACTCTTTCCACAAAAATTTGTTTCCTGATATCCAACTTCAACCTTGCCTGGTGCAACTTGAGGCCATTTCCTCAAGAAAGCAATGAAGATATTGGAGTTCATAAATCCCATAGGTTTAGACATCTTCATAAACATGAGAATTGTGTCCGTGAAGGGGTGAAATGGTCCTTTCTGTCCTGGATATACATTATTTTGGGGGGCTTTTGGGAAAGCCTGAGTTATTCCAGCACTGAAACTGTTTCTCAGATTTGCAGCAGGGTTTTCTAAGGATGTGAAGAAACAGGGACGAGAAGGTGGGGAAAAAAAAAAACAACGCAAGAAAAATGATTTTTGATGCTCACCCGAGGAACCAGGAAAAGGCTGAAGGCCCTTTCTCCTCATAGATTCAGTTCAGGGCTGGGACACCACTGAAATCTTCCAGACACCCCATCCATCCATTTAGGGCTCACAAAGGCAGCCATTCCATCTTGGCTCCAGATGTGCACAGATGTTGAGTGGAGCCTTGCCCTGCCATGCACCATCATTTTGGCATCAGCATCACTCTTCTGCATCCCCAGCCTCCTCTCTGGAGGGGACACCTCAGCAGCCAAGCAGCTGGACTGGAGAGCAAGAGCAGCAGTTGCTCAGTGCTGATTAAGCACTAATGTAATTAATAGCCTCTTACCCATCCTTACATTACCAACAACGTCAGCGTGTCAGTAACTATTTACAATATAACTTACACAAATGTCACTTTGCTACGCCGAGCACTTCATATTTCGCAATTCTCTCGCCACGGTAATAAAATCAGTCAGGCAGCAGGAAGGGAAACACACCCAGGAGATATCATTATTAATGGCACTGGGCCAGGCTTTCCAGGAGCAGTGTGGGAGGCAGAGGAGCTCATTCCTGCACTGAGATGCCCTCAGGTCTCTGCACGGGATCACTTTGAATCCCAGCTGGGTGAGAGCTCAGTTATCCAGTCAGCAAAGTTTGGAAGGGTTTGTCAATTATCTCCTCATAGTTAACATCAAGCCAGTGTGTCATCCAGGGCTCTGCACAATTCGGTTTTAAAGGTCTCGAATAATTTCACTTGTCTTGAATCGATTGTTTCCTGCAGTAAAAAGATCTTTCCCTGTCCTTCCTGCTTAACATCCTGAACCCTGAGCATCCAAAGGCCCCTTTGCCTCCTGAGCTGGGGATTCTGCACTGGTAATGAATGCAGGTGGCTTTGATGCCCCTGGTGCTTTGTTTTAAAAGTCATAAATTAGTAGATGGATTGGATCTTGGCATCTCCCTAATTGGTCATTTGCAGGGAGAGCTGATCTCTGACATTGCAGTCCGGGTTTATTGTGGCCTTGCAGCTCTTAGAGGGGTTAGAAAAAAAGGGAGAAAATGACTTTATCCATAGGCAGAGAGTGAGGGGGAAGAGTTTTAAACTAACAAGAGAGGTTGATATCAGTTGTTAGGAGGAAATTGTTCTCTGTGAGGGTGGGGAGGCCCTGGCACAGGGTGCCCAGAGAAGCTGTGGCTGCCCCTGGATCCCTGAAAGTTCCTAAGGAAGTTCCCATGGGCTTGGAGCAGCCTGGGATGGTGGAAGTTGTCCCTGCCCATGGAAATGGGGTTGGAACGGGGTGATGTTTGAGGTCCCTTCCAACCTAAACCATTCTGGGATTCTATGATTCGTGGGGTTGTGAAGACACTTAATTACTGAAGGTGCCCAAATCTCATTGTTTTAAGGCAGAATATGCTAAAATATCCTAAAGACCTTCCAGCAGGATGCAACTCCCAGTGACAGCAGTGAAAAAATTCCTGCTGATTTCCCTGGGAGCTGCACAAATCCCAAAAGGACTTTTTATATTCTGTTGTCTTCTCCGATGAGGAAAAAAGACTTTTCAAAGTGCCACCTCTACGTGGGTTGTTCTGTTGGCGTTGATCTTCCAGAAAGGCCCAGCTTTGCAAAACCAGGATCAAATAGTTCCCTGCTGCTATCCCTCTATTTTCCTCTGCAAGACTCTAAACCTCTCTGCCACATCAGGATCCAGGAATATTTGTGGAAGGTGTGTGAGATCCATTATTATGTGTCTCTATGCAAGCAGAGAATGTGAATTTGAAGATATTTTGTTGTGGTTTCAGATCTAACAGCAGCCATGGCGATTTCACATTTGTCTGTTAAAAACAACAACAAAATAAAACCACACAAAGGAAAAGGAAAAAGAAAAAAATCCCAGCACTTGATGGATTAAATAGTGCATTGACTGCCTAGAGCATTGGAGGTCTGGGTGGGTTAAAAATGCACATGCCCATCTGGCACACAGCAAATACTGAAATCAGTGGAATTACACGAAATGTTGATTTTTCCCCTCCTTCAGTCCCCACTTTTCACTGTCACATTCTGACTCCAAGGCAAGGCAGTTATAAATCCTGTGCAGAACCAGGAAAATGTGGAGCCTGTGTCAACCAACACAGGTGCCTGAGCTCCTGCAAGCTCTTGAGCCCTTGCAGAAGAACTGATGAGCAGAAGTGGCTGCAGCCAGAGAAACCTCAAAGGGCTCAAATCAAGCAGAAGTGTCAGTCAAGTAGCCCCGACAATGCCTGGAAATCAGAGCTGAATTTCTCCAGGAAGAAGCTGTGCTGGGGAAAACGATGCCATTTGTTTGCAATTCTAATACAATGAACCGACAGATCACTTGCAAAATGCTCCTGATGAAAAATGTGCATAATGGATGTGAACAACCCCGGGGCTGTGAGGAGAGAGGGGATCTGGATCCAGGCTTGGATGCTGAAATTTGGGAATGCTTTGGTCAAGCTCAGATGGATCTGATACATCCATAAAGTCAAGTCCTGGGAGAGCATGGAAGTGAAAAATCTCAGTTTTTTTGCTGCTGAAAAGGAGATTTTGGTAAAGAAGGAGTTGTTGTGGAGTGATTAAGTGTTTGGTAAAAACACTAAATGTGGATGCAACACATAAAGTCTGAATGGATTAAAAATCATCTGGAACCTGAGACAGGTCTCCTAACCACCATAATTCCTCTGTTTTCATTTTCTGCTGAGAAATCCAGCTTTAGCACTGTCCAATTCTTGTTGTTGAGTTTTGGTGGGTTGTTTTCGGAGGAGGAATTTCCATGGAAATTAGATGGAGATCAATTGTTTATTGTCTTTTTTTTGCTGTAAGAATGAGGGACTTTTGCAGGGAATGAGTCACCTCTGGATGCAAGTTTTCATTACTTTTGAATTATTATTTTTTTCAGTCATACCAAGGAAAAGCAGAACCTCTATCCTCCTCCCAGTCAAAAAAAAAGCAATTTGTCTGCCATAGGAAAATAGGTGATGTGGGATTACCTGTTGGGGATCTGAATAAAACTTCTGAGCCAGGTGACCTCAAGGAGAACTTGGGATTTGTGTTCTTTTTGGGAATTGTTCTGTGGACAAGGAACAAGCTGGTTCTGAGGGTTACTGGTGATCTGGTCTCTGCTTCTTCTGAAGTCTCACCTATATTCAGGCAGAGATGGGAATTGCTCAAAAAATTCTTCAGTATAATGTCAGTCCTCGTGGGAGGTTACAAGCATTTCCCTGTGAGTAGAAAGGTGTTCACATCCACAGCAAAGCTGGAACAGAACAGAATTCCTGCTGTGAAGTCATTTGTCCCACAAATTGTGTGTGAAAAAAATACCAAATGACACCCATGGAAAAAAAAAAAAAAAAAAGCCAGGTCTGGAATGCTGGACCATCACACATCTGCTCACGTTGACTTCAGAGCCAGAAGGATCCATTGCTCCCTCCCTTAAAGGACTATTGGGTAGCAGAACAACAAATTCCTTGTAGATTTGACCCAGAGCATCTGTATTTTTCTTTCCTCCCCCATACAAATATGTGTATTGTGGCATTAAATGTAAGCTGGGATGATGGGAATACTCTGCTGCTTTGGCACTGAGAAGCTCCATAGAAGAAGAGCAGGAAATTGGGTTCCCTGACCCTTCTTCCCTCCCTGGGATGGTGCCTAAAAGATCAGGACTAATTTGTGTGAGGGCAGAATTTCTGCTAATTTTACTTTTTATGTGGATTTTTTTTTTCTCTTTCTTCTTTATTTTTTTTTCTTTGTCTTCTTCTCCCACTGATTTCTGCTTCTTCCATTTTCTCTTTTCCCTAATGTTTCCCTAAAGCAAAATAAGATGAACTCAGGGTAAAACACAGTCTTTATTGTCTACACTGAAATTTGTGCTACTCCAGGTGACTTTATTATATTTTTTTTTTTTGGTCTGGACTGAGAGAGGTTAAATAAGAGGTAGAGTTGTCTTTCATTTTCACACAGATTGCTGAAGTGCTGCCTGGTCGAGGTCAGTTTTAGGGCCAGTCCAACCTGCTGTGTATCCAAAAAGCAGCAGGACCCTGAGGAAGAGTGTGAAGGTGGACCAGCTTCATTTTCCCAGCTTGCATGGATGTTGTAAGGAATAGTTCTGAGGGAATTTAAAAAAAAATAATAATAAAATAATAATAATAATAATAATAAATCTTTGGGATTTTCTTCAGTTTTTCATGAGAGGCAGCTGAGGTATCCTCAGCATCCTTTGGCTGCTGTCTCCTGGGAAGATGGAACTGCTCTCTTCCTTTCTTTTCTCCATGTTTTAGGATGGATGATGCTTTTATGAGCCCCGGGAACATAAAAGAGACCTGCTGGCCCAGAGAGGAGGAGGAAAGCAGAGGGGAAAGAGTGACTTTAGGGCTGTTTGGAGGGAAATAGGGAAGGCAGGAATGTGTTTTTAATTGATTGTTTCTGTCACTCATGTTTCTGAGAGCACCTGCAAAATAGAGGAACTGAATTGGATTAGTTTCTGACTCTTTTCAAGATAGAAAAGCCCTTGACTATTTCATGGCTTTGTATGAAGGGTAAACACCACAGTGAGCTATTTGACAGCAGGACCTGGCTATTGTTATCACCTCTTGTCCTCCTTCTACTTTAAATTTACATTTTTATTTGAAGCTATTTTCTCTCCTCCCAGCAGATGGAAAACCTAGAGTTATCTCCAAGGTTATCACTGGCTGTCTCTTCCCAAGGTCTGTAGCACAGGTAATTTGGGGCAAAGTCAAGCAGCAGGGAGAACGTGAAGGGAGCTAAGAGCAGGCAACAAACAGCCTCAGATTTAAGTGGGAGGAGAGCCCAATAACCATGAGATGGAGCTTTGCCTTTGGAACAAATGAAAAGAAGGCTCCCTCTTAAGTCAGATCTTTTTTTTGCTCTTTCAGAAAAGGGAAAAACCGTATCAGCCCTGGGAGAAAGGGACAGGCCAGGCTGTGGTTAATGCTCCAGATGTGAGGAGGGCACAAAGAGAAGGAAGAGCTGCAGATAACTTCTCTCCTATCAGCACTTGAGGAAAATTCATTGCTGATGTCTCTGCTTGGATCTAGACCTGGAGGGGTGAAGTCTGTCCTATCACAGACCTGCTGTAAGCCAGCAGCTCCCTCCTGTCTGGGTGACATGGCAGGTGAATAATCTCTTTCAAACACTTGCTTTTGCTCATGGGGATTGAAGCTTCCCTTTGAAACATCAAATCCAACAGTGGAATTATGGGTGGTGTTACACAGGAGAAATCATCTTTTCTGTCGCTGCTGAATTCCTCAGAACTGGGTGGGGAGGGAAAAAAAAGAGGCTCCCAGGAGCAGTTCAACTTTTGTGGAGGCTTGATAAAACCATTCCCGCTTCTTGTTGGTTTTCATTTTCTTTTAAAACTCTGTAATAAAGGGAAAGGATTTCCAGGGGCTGTTTCTGGCTAAGGTTCTGCTGGGGATGGCTTTGTGCTCTTTGTGCTTTTCCCTTTTCCCCCTTCTCCTCTGGTGGGCCACGTGGCTCTTGCCTTCAAGCCTCCTTCTTTTTTAATTTTTTTTTCCCCTAAGGAGAGATTTTTTTTTTTTTCTTCTGCAGAGATAAACACGATGACTTTTTCATGAGCATGGAAAAGCTCAGAAGCACTTGCAAAGCCCCAGCTCTTGTTTGATTTGTCCTTTTGGACAAACAAGGCACAGTTCATAACTGTCCGTGGAGGAGAGATTTGATTGATTCCATCAGCAGCATTGCAGGGAGTTATGGTGGATTTGGGCTTTATTCGTCTCTTTGTTTTATTTTCTTTTTTTTAAAGTGGAAATATATAAGGGAGAATTATTGATTTCATTCTCCCAGAACAGTTACATTAAACCTGTCTTCCACAGGTGTAACTGTTTTCTGATTCACTCGACAACCTCTCATCTTTAAGGGAAATTATTTTCCTCCACCATGGTATAAATTACATGTCAGACTGTTTTTAGGAGGTTTCAGGCTGGTTAGTTCAGAGACAGCACTGCAAAAAGGAGGCAAATTAGGTTTTATTGGGGGACAACTTCCTTTCCCTCCCAAGCTGGCTGTTGTTGTATCATAATGGAATTTCCAATGCCAAGTCGAGTGTGCGGGGTTTGTCAGCCCTGGACAAATGTAATATCCCAACAGGATCCAAGGCAGCTTTTCTCTATTATTTACCCTTATTCACTTATTTATTCTGTTTTGAAGTGGAGGTGGCTCTTACTCAAAATAAAAATCCACACTGTGCTATGTGATAACAGAGGATTTATTCCTCTGGGTGTAGAAAGGAGCCCCAGCCCACAACAACATCCCAGTCATTTGTGTGCTACACGAGGCATTTCCAGAAATACTTCCCCCTCTCCCTCTTTTCAGCTCTTTTTCCTTCATGTGAGACTGGAATAACCCTGGGAAGAGGGTTTACTCCAGATCTGACTCACATCTTGCTCACACCTTGCTCTTGGGAGCAGAGGAGATGACATGGGAGGATTTTGTGAGGTCTCAGACCTTCACTTGGATGACACAGCTGTCTTAGTTTTGAATACAGCCAGGGAAAATCTGGAGCTTCCCTTGGAATGGAGAATGTAATCCTCCTCCCTATGAATTATTATAATTTTGAAATTAAAAATGGGCTTTCAGGCAAAGATATGGGAATAGGAATAACAGTCCTTTACTAGGAATATTAAAATTGTAGTAGTACAAAAAACCCAAAAGAACAACAACAACAACAAAAAAATAAATGCTGAGAGTCAGAACAATGACCTTGACACCGTGTTGGTCAGGGTCTTGGGACTAGTCCAAAATAAATCCTCCTGGAGTGGCAGATGTGGTTCTGTTGGGGTAGAAATGATCCTGTAGAAGGGTCCCGTGGGGCTGAGCTGGCTCTGCTTTTCCTCTGGGAATCCAGTGCAGACAGGCTGTGCTGGTGTCCCAAATCTCAGCTTTTCTCCAGGTGGGAATGCTGGGCTCCTCCCCCTGGGTGGAGCATCTCCCCATGGGATGATGGAATTGGATCAGCCCTGCAGTGAGCCTGGATAGGCCCTGGACAGGAGATTCCCCTGGAGGGAGGAGGGGGCCTGGAAGGGATAAGAACACTGCCCCAGCTGGTTTTAACAGCTGGACCATTAACGGAGTTATGAGATAAAGAAAAACACTTCTTCAACCCATTTCAACAGATGGGACTAGAATACGTCTTCCATTGCAACCCAAGACAACAGCTGAGATCCTGAGCCAGGGCTTGGCCACCAGGAGGTGGGAAGGGCAGAGGAGGGTGACAGAGAATTGGAGGTCACTTGTCCATACCTTGCCCAATGGAGGTTGAAGGCTGAGAGAGCAGAAAAATGGGGACATGTTTATCATGAATGTGGATTTGAGAGGGGAAAAACACCCCTCTGCCCATTTCCACCACATGGTTTCCTTCAAGGGGAAAGCAGGAAATTGATCTGCCATGTCCTTAGGTCTCTTTCTGCCCAATCTGGGTCCAGCTGAAAAGAGTGTCTGGTTGATAGCCTGGTTTTTGGGTCTTTGTTTTTCATTTCCCAGTGCTGACAACACAGGTGTCCATGAAGACTTGAAAAATCCATCAATTCTGGAATAGGTGCTGAAAAAGTGGATGTAGGCAGGGTTCAGATTTCAGTCCCAGGGCACAAACCTGTAAAAAAGCTTGAAAATTAAATACTTATCAGGGTGATAAGGAACTTACAGCTTGTAGGTAACTGCAGCTTTTAAATAATAATTTATATCTGTGCTTTTTGTCCTGTATTTTTTTGTCCTTTTGGTTGTTCTCTCTCTCTCTTTACATTGGTGTCTTACTGGGGATGGAATGAAACCTGAGTTTAAAGGCAGACAGAAAACTGGAGATAGAATATTACTCACCCCTGTTTTACAACTGATTGAATTTGGGAATTCATCTGTGTGGCTGTAGGGCACAAAAGTATTTCCTCTGAGTGCCTGAATCTCCATTTCTCACCAGCTGACAAAAATCAAGCAGAACCTGTATTCTCCACCTGGGAGGTCAGAAGTGAAGTCCTTGGTGTAGGGAAATGAGGAATGCAGAATCTTCCAGGGCTGGGTGTAGGATCCAGTTAACAACACAATGGACAAGCTGTTCTGATTTTAGGGTTTTCTCTGTGCCATTACCACCAAATTCCTCTGAATCCTTGGCTAAATCCCTTGACCTGCTGTTTAGGTTCATCTTTTTCAGAGAATGAGGCAATTCTGATAACATGTATGTGACCAAGAGGGAATGTTGAGCTCTCCAGAATGCAACAGGAAATCCATACATGGGGCATGGCTTTCTAACATTGACTAACATAATTTTGGTGGTTTTTTTTTGCTTGGTTTTGACTGAAGTTTTTGTTTGGGTTTTTTTTTTTTTTTCCCCTCATGAATGTGCTGGTCTAACTTTGCAGATGTAACCCAACCCAGTAACCTCAACCTTGTAGCCATGCATGTACTCTGAGAAATGCTGAAGTGATTATGCATGAACATTAATTAATCCCCAGCATGGTGGACACATTGGGTGTCAGGGCATTGAGGGGCAGTTATTCTCTTCCACTGCTTGCCTTGTGCATGAAAATGTAGGAAAAAACCCACAACGCTTAGAATTTTGTGTATTTTTTTGCCTGTTCCCAGGAATTCCTATTTAGATGGAGATTTTTTTTTTTTTCTCAGTCAGGGACCACTTCCAGCCCTGGCACAATGGGACCCTGCTCTTGGTGCTGACCTCAAAATGTTGCCATAATAATAATAATAGTCTGTGGCTTTTGGCACGTCACCCATTAATCACAGCAGCTGTCAGGCAAAGCATTAGAAGGGAACAGCTCCCTGCAAGAAAAAACAAACACAACAACACCCTGTGGCTTGTGGAGCTTGAATCCACACTCTGGAGGGTGCCAGGGAAGGAAGGAAGGGCTAAGCCGTGACATTTCACTCTGATTTGTTAACCTTGGCTGGTGTTCAGCTGCTCAGTGCTCAGCCCACAGGGTCCCCAGGGACATCCAGCAGTTTGAAATATTTACAGCGAGCACAAGCTGGGAGTGAAGGTGCACAGAGGCATCAGGGGCAGAGCTTGCCATGGGCAAGAGGCGTTCCTGGCATGGTTTATGTGCTGCTCATGTATTTAATGCCTGTGGTGGATTTTTTTCCTCTCCTGAATTTTTGTTTTGGGCAGACCTTGAGCACCCAGGATGCCCTGAGGCAGGAGCTTCGTGGTTTGACAGGTGTTGTGCAAAGAATTTTTTTTTTTTTTTTTGCTTCAGGTCCATGGGGTGATCTCTGCTGGAAAAAGAAAGCAGGGAGCTTAGTCAGGCACTTATCTCAATCTCATGAAATTTGGTGGTCTGATGCCACAGACCACCTGTTTCTTTGCAGGTAAATGTGTTCAAAATTCACTCTCCAAAAGCATTCCCTGAAAATTGCTCCCCATGTTTATGCTTGAAAAATTCCCTGGTGCTGAACTGGTCCATCTGCAGAAAGCAAACTGGTCCATTAGAACATCTGCAGAGAGCAAAACCAAACAAAACGAGATTACTGTCAATTTGTGTTTGTTTGAATTACTGGATAAGTCCTAGTCATGGATCAGGGCTAAACATGTACAAATAATTGATTTTAGGTTCAGTGGCTCAAAGCAAAAACATGGAAAATCTTCTGGTTGACCTAAACTGCTCCTTTTCCCCCCACTTTTCTGTTAAAATGAAGGCATTTAAAAAGCAGCAAGAGAATGCAAAGCTTTAACACAGAACATTGCTGAACATTTGAAGCTTTGTGAAATACTTTCCTTCTCACTTTGATAGTCTCTAATTTTTTATCATTTAAAAAATCTGCTTAAAATTCTTTCAAAATGAAATATCAACATCTTTAATGCTGCAATTTTACAAAGAAACTTCTCAAACTTTTCCAAGCTATTAAGAAGTATTTTGCTGCTGGTAATGCTTGCCCTGTGTTGATCAATGACAAACCAGCATCTCTGTCCAGTTTTAACTCAGACCCCAGTGTGACAGATTCTGTTTAAAGTGAGCATGAAGATTTTTAACTGAGGATTCTGACACTTTCTGCTTGAGGAATTCTTTTTTGCAGAGGCCAAGGGCATTTTATGGAGTTTTGATCAGTTGGGTTAAATTTGCACTGTGAAATCTTGGAGGAATTGGGATGAACTTGGACTGGAAGTTGATTTGAAGCCTCTAACCAAGACCTGCTGTTCTGGAGTTGAGTCAGAGCTGTATTTCAACCTTTTGTACTTCTTGGACTCCTTAGAAATGATCTTTCCATCACAAACATGGAAACTGCACCTTGGGATTTGGCATCTCACAGGCTCCAGGCAGGAAAGAGCAAAGTGTGCTTGAACCAGACCAGTGGGAATATCCAAAACCAAGATCTCCTGTGTCCAATGTTGAGGACTGAGCTGTTCAACCTCCTCCATGAGAACAGTGTGTCCCTGCATCCTCCACTACAGCAGCTCCCTCTGGACCCTTTCCACTGCTCCTGCCTCTGATGCCTTAAGTTTTAGTTTTCATGTCTTTCAGATTCTGTGCTGCCCAGGGCTGCAGCTCTGAGCCTCACATTCAGTGTCACTCAGCTCTGCACAGAGCAGGGAGACAAAACAAATCCTTTTCCTGGTGAAGACCAAGGACAACTTTCAGCCCCAAAGCACAAACAAGGGTGGACTGAAGAGAGAAAACAAGAAGGATGGGACCTCACAACCTGAAGCTGTAATTTGACAATTAAACCCCAAGATGGAAATGGACCAAAACTTATAAAAGTGTGAGACTTCGTGACGGTTTGTCCATTCTGTGACCATTTTGGGTCCACCTTGGGTGTAGCCCTGGCCAGGCTCTTGTCTTGCCCAAGGTGTGCCCTAAAGGCCTTTTAATAAATACCTACTTTATTCTCCAGCTCTGTCCAGTCTCTGTTTCAGGTCAGCCTTCCCAAGGCATCACCTCCACCCTGGTTTGTTCCCTACAGGCAGCGCTGGCACCTGAAGGCTTTTGGGGCAGCTTTACAAACCACCAGGAGCTAAATGTGCTGGTTGAGGAGGCTTTAAAGCTCCTTGGGTTGAGATTTTCCAGGAAGAGAAATGAAAATAAGGGTGGTTGGAGAGCTGAGCACGCCTGGCAGCCCATCCCTGCCATGGGGGAGGTATCAGGGCACTTTGGCTCCAGCTCAGGAAGCCCCATGGAACAAACAATCAGCACCATTTGCCCAAGGTGTTCCCTGCCTCTGGGAATGCATGGCCCCACCCATCCCAGTGCAGGTACTCTGGGAAGGGAGTGCAGACCCCAGCAGAGTTTATTGGTAAATGATTAAAACAGGCTTGAGCTGCTGTAGGAACAAGAGGTTGCCATGGAAACAGTCTCTTGATGTGTCCAGGTTTTGAAACCACTTTTCCCTCCTCTCCCACCCTCAAAGCCTCTTCTTTTTCCTGCTATTGTTTTGTTGGAGATTTTCTCTCCCGGGGTGAGGTGGTGCAGGTGGGCTCTGGGGACCAGGAATGTGCTGAGAGGAGCTGTCAAGGTGGGAGACCCTCTCCACCTGTAAAGACCCTGGAAAGTGGGGTCTGGATGGACCCTGAAGGGTCACAGAGTTGTGGGAGCAGGGGAGAATATCCCAGGGAAACCCTCCTCCCAAAAACATCCAGCTGGGATGCTCTGGGGGCTCGACCCCATTGGGATGTTGATCTCAGTGGTGACTCTTCTCCAGCCCCTCGTCCCTCTTGGGAATGGTGGCAGAGATGGGAAGCCACCTTTGGAGCAATGGGAAATCAAGCCAGTGCCATAAGAAGTGGTTCTGAGAGACAAAAGAGGGACACTCCCCTCCTCCTTCCCCACCCCTGCCTGGGCTCCCTACC
Source organism: Sterrhoptilus dennistouni (assembly GCA_013397095.1). Taxonomy (NCBI): domain Eukaryota; kingdom Metazoa; phylum Chordata; class Aves; order Passeriformes; family Zosteropidae; genus Sterrhoptilus; species Sterrhoptilus dennistouni. The sequence continues at coordinate 148,508 of VWZU01004227.1, forward strand.
TTGGGAGAGGAGCTTTCATTTCACTCAAGTGGATGCAAAGCAGCCCCTCCCCTGTGGTGGCGTCATTATGCAGCTGTGGTGAAGGGCCATTGACGAACCCTGCAAAGCTTTGAGGAGAATTTTCCTCCTACATCGTTCAGCCCCCCTTTCAGATATGGATTTTTTTTATTATTTTTTACCCAGCTCCTGCTTTGTTTTTGTGTTTTCTTCTGAAATGCAGAAGCATCTGCATAAACACAGGCTCCTCCCTGTGTGTTGCGGCTTTTGTCCCTTCCCTGGGAATTCCCCTGGCTCTTTCCAAGTCTGTCCTAAGATCTTCAAATTCTGCATTAAACTCTTCTCTGCAGGAACTGTTGAGGATATTACACTATATACTGTTATATATTATTTTACAATGTTATATTGATGCCTTGGGAAAGCTGAAATAGAGACTGGACAGAGCTAAGAGAATAAAATAGATATTTATCAAAAGGCCTTTAGGATACACCTTGGGCAGGACAAGAGCCTGGCCAGGGCTACACCCAAGGTGGACCCAAAATGGTCACAAAATGGACGAGTGGTCACGAAGTCTCACACTTTTATAAGTTTTGGTCCATTTGCATATTGGGGTTTAATTGTCCAATTACAGCTTCAGGTTGTGAGGTCCCATCCTTCTTGTTCCTCCCTTCAGCCCACCCTTGTTTGTGCTTTTGGGCCTGAAAGTTGTCCTTGGTCTTCACCAGGAAAAGGATTTGTTTTGTGTCCCTGCTCTGTGCAGAGCTGAGTGACACTGAATGTGAGGCTCAGAGCTGCACCCCTGGGCAGCACAGAATCCAAAAATATTAAAGCTAAAGCTTAAGGCATCAGTATGAAGGAGTTATTTCAGTGTTTTACTGCATCCAGAGCAGGCCTGGGAAACCCTAAACCTGGGGTGGCTTTTCCATTGTGTTCTGAAAGTTCCAAAGATTTTCCTCTACAACTCCCTGGAGGGTGGAGCCAGATGGGGCTCAGGCTCTGCTCCCAGAGAACAAGGGACAGGATAAGAGAAAATGACTGCAAGTTGTGCCAGGGGTGGTTTGGATTAGATATTTGGGAAATTTGGTTGTTGGGCCCTGGGAAGTGCTGGAATTGCCATTCCTGGAGGGATTTAAAAGCCATGTGGATGTGGCACTTGGGGACATGGGTCAGTGGTGGCCTTGGCAGTGCTGGGGAATGGTTGGACTCGATGTTCTTGGAGGGCTCCTCCAACCTAAATGACAGCAGGAGTTATGAAATCTGAGATAACCTTCCATGGACTTGCTGAAATCTATGGAAAGTCTGTTAATTTTTTTCAGTATCACATCATTGTCTAGACTTCCTCAGCAGGAAGGAAGTTAATGACACTGCAGTCCCCATTTGTGGTTTATTTTATGTATTGATGGTAAAATCCTCAAGTAACACAGGCCCAACCTAAGTGACCTCCCCTGGGGCTTCATGGAATCACAGAATGGTTTGGAAGGGACCTTAAAGACCATCAAATTCCAACCTCCTGCCATGGGCAAGGACACATCCAACCAGAACCTTCCATGGGCTCTGCTGAGCCATTACAACATCCAGGTGAACACTACACCAGCCTTGGATCTGAGCTGCTCTCCAAAGGTTCCTTCTGTGGGAAATGGATTTGTAGAGAATTCTCAAAGCCTGACAGAAGGCTCACATAGTCTTGTGCATCTGTGTGCAAGTTCTGAGATAAAAAACGCTGACGTAGGAAGGCCGTGGAATAGAACAGACATTGTTGAGAGAAAAATTGAACTAGAAACAAGTTTCAAAGGGTGGCCTTGCAAATAAGACTGGATACTTTTGAGAAATAGAACTATGAAAGGTGCATTGTAGCAAGACCCACCTGGAGTATTTTAATAGATGATTGGCTTAGAAGCATTAGCAACATAGCATGGCAAAAGCTGATAGGCCAAAAAACACTTATAAAGTGTTATAATTAGGAAATAGTTTGGCTTCTGGTTGTGATGGTGTCAATTGTAGCATCTGTACCATCTCACCCTTCTCATGAGACTGAAAATGGAATAAAAGTCTTTAAAATTCCTCTCAGGAGCCCCATCTCTGAGTGAGAAAAAGAGTTTTTCCAACACCTTCTCCCTCCCATTGCCTGATGCAATGGTGACTGGTCTCCTAAATCACCTTAAATTTATGTGATGTGAATCCAGGTCTGAACACTCCCTGTGATGATAGATCTTAGAGGAGTTAATTTGGAAACTTCTGCATCGTTTATCTGTGTAACTCCCCAATCTTGTGCTGCCCTGACTTATTTTAAGTGACAAAATGGGTACTTTTGGAGAAGGAACTCTTAATGCTTTGCCTGCTCAGCAAGGCAAATGATGATAAGTGGGGAACACCCAGCAGCCAAAATTGGAGAAGAGACCTCCCAAAAGCCCAGCCCTTTTGCTCCAAGCTTGTAGGAACTTCTGTACATCCCCATGTTGTGTGTTATTTCTCAGATCTTCAAATTTCAAGCCCTCCCTCCAAAGCTTGGACAGTTCCTCACTTTCATGGCATCTTAAAAGGGACCAGAGAGGCCCTGGAGTCCTTCTGCAGGAACGTCTCAATCAAAGGTGTCATGAAAGGGGTTTAATTTCAAAAGGGCTCTGAATTACACCTCGATCAGGAAGGACGAGGTAATGGTGGAATTGCTGAGCTCAGGAGGTTAAAGAATGAAGGGGAATTCACTGTTCACATCTGTGACACAGCGAGTCAGGATGAGAGAGCCTCCATCCTCAGAGCAGCTATCAAAGGCACTTCCCTGTTCCTGTGCTTTTGGGAGATTTTTTAATTACTCTGATGTTTGTTAAGAGTCACTTGCGGCCAAAGAAGTGGAGTCTTAAATTCGAAGATGCTTTTTTTATTTCTTCTGCTCCCAGAAATAAAGTCTGAGCAGCAAATCAACCCCAGCCAGGCAAGGAGGATGCAGTGAGCTCAGAGCTGCTCTGAAGCCAGATCAAATATCAGTTCACATGGCAGCCCCTGCCTCCATCTGCACGAGGATGATGACAGGAGAATGGCTTTGAAATCCTCCGAAGAAAAGCATCCAAGACAGTGCTCTCCCCTGGGAAAGTCTTTCCTTACCTGGAGTCCTGTTCCCTGGGAGCTCTGGTGCCAGAGGTGCCAGGTGGTGAACCTGTTGTGTGGGGAGGGGCAGGGGAATCGGAGAAGGGGAATTAGGCAGGTGTTTAGCAAGGCAAGCAGCAGCTTCCATTCAGGGCTGGAATTCCTGGCTTCACTTCCCAGCCACCTGGAGGAACCTGGGTTCTGGTGGTAATTGGGAAAATACTGGAACAATGAGTAGCTTGGGCCACACAGGTGAAATTCCAAGCAGGGTTTGGATGGGAGGAGTGGAGGAGAGTTTAGGTGTGTAACCTGGGTGAGCCACAGCCACACAACCAGGTTTCCTTGGAGCAAAACATCCTTGGAGGAATGGGATTGGGGTGGTGAATGTAGATACAGACACAGCATTGTCCTGGTGTGTGGAGCTGTCTTTGGTGTCTCACTGGCAGTTCACAATCCTCCTGCTGGCACATCAGAGCCTGGCTTAGCTGGGGAATATTGCACAAGCCTCACTGGGGACCTGGAGAGCAGATTAATTCCTTGAGCATCTTCCTTCTTGCCGCCGGTGAATTCTGCTGCTCCAACGAGATCCAGGGAGAGAGCTGGGCAGGGCTGCAACCTCCCCCTGCCAGATCAGGCATGGGAGGAAGAAAGAGATCCCTTCCTCCCAAACCCAACTGGCTTTTTTTTTTTTTTGAGAAATCTTTTCTTGTGGTAGCTTGCAGTGTCCAGCTGCAGAAGGGGCCTCTCTCTCCAGGTGTACCATGGTGAGGATGAGGAGGATGATGATGAGACAGTCAAGTTAAGGCAAGGACAGAGTGTGATTAAGTCCTTCTCTCCCTCCCCCAGGCAGAGCTCAGACTGGGAAAATGCTTTGGATGCGGTGGCCTGTAATTATGTAATTCTTCCTCGTTATCTTTTCTAATTGTCCTCGGTGCTGTTTCCTCAAACTGATTGGAAACAATGGCAGATGGGGCTGAAGTGGGAGGCAGACGTGAGCATGGCAGGCTGCCAGCACGGCACAGAGCTCTCCAGAACGGGAAAAAAGAGGGGAAAAAAAATAAAAGTATCCACGGTGGAGACTTGGATGCCAGGGCCTGAATGGAGGGGACACCTGAACCACTGCCAGGCTGGGAGGTGCTGCCTGGGGATGTCTCATTCAGGCTCATGCATATGCGATTTTCTGTGTTACATTCAAGAAATTCCAAGCCTTCCCCCATCCCTGGCACACCTCTGCTCCCACAGAGCTTTGCTCTTTTCTTTTTTCCTCCTCAGTACTCCAGTGATGCAGTTTTAACCCTCACTGGGAGGGGCTTTGCCTGGAGGATCTCTGGTCTTCTCCCTCTGGCATTGAGTTGTTTGTTTGCTTGTGTATGGGCAAAATAATTTTTTAAAATAGGGAAATTTGGCTTGTTGCATTTGGGAGTGATTGCAGGGCAGAAGGAGGGGCCTTGAGGGGAGGAATTGCAGCGAGATTTCCTCTTTTTTGGCACAGGAACTATGGGGTGCAGCTCCCCAGGAACTCGTTTTTGTCACATTGGCTCATTTTCTCTGCTACTCGCCCCCCACTGCCCTCTCCTTGTGTGGGTGAGGGTTTTTTTTTTGAGGGATGTGCATCCCAGGGGTGTTTGGGGATCCAGCAGAGCCCCCTGCTCTCCTCTCAGTGCCAATCCTCTTTTGCAGCACAGTGGGAAGGGGGAGCTCACATTCCCACTGTAATTTTTGTGTAGAGAAGACCAGAACAAGCCTGGTGGAATTCAGAGGACCAATTTCTCATGGCAGAGGGGAGAGGACAAGATGTCTGTGAGGTCATGGGACAACCCACAGTGGCAGCAGGGCTCAGTTATGGGATGGGGGGGGGTGCCCCTACAGAAAACAAACCCTCCTTGTCCATATTGGGATCAGCACCAGGCTCTGGAGGAGCCTCTGAGCCACCCCTGGATGATTTACCTGGTGCTGATTTACCTTCCTCATCCCAGTCTCTGAGTGTTTAATTTCTGTCTCAGCTTCCACATCCTGACAAGCTGCTGAGGGGGGAAAAAACCAGAATTTATCAGAGCTGCCCTCTCCTCCTCCAAACTCCAGAGCTGCTCTGCTGCTTTTCCATCACTGCTGACATCTCTGTGTGCCTGCAGTCTGCGGCTGCCAGCACTGTCCCAGCTGGCCCAGCCTCTCTGGCTTCTCTGCACCATTTTCCAGGATGGAGAGGGGAAAATTCTGCCTGAGGTTTGTCCTTGGTGTTGGATTGGATGTTTCCTTATTGCTGCAGGGTGAGTGGGGTCGGGGAGATGGGGCTGAAAGGAGCAGGAGCTGGAGGCTGCAGCTGGGGGTGGTTCAACCCTGGCTCGTGTTGGGATTTGAGGGGTTTGAGCTGTGGTGATCTCCAGCCACCCCTGGGCAGGAGTGGAAGAGAAAGAACCAACAGGGAATGGCAGAGAGATGAATCCCAGCTCCCAGCACGGATCCCTGGGTGTCACCAACCAGGTGGGCACCACCAGCAGTCTCTCCTGTGGGTCTGGACACCAGATTTGGTTTTGCATGAACCTGGGCAGGGCAACTTTTGTCAAATGCTGAAGAAGTTCCTTTTGCTGTCTCCTGAGTGTGTCCTGGGCTTGCTCAGTGCTGACAGGCACACAAGTTGATGGTTGGAAGATATTTTCCCCAGCAACGCTTCTTTTTTGGCTGCACAAATACATGAACTTCTTCCTTTTGCTCAGTAGACTTTTTGCCTCAGAAGTTCCCATGATGATACAGCACAGGGAAAAAACCCCATTTCCTTCCATCAGTTTTGTACTTGGACATTTTAATTCCAAATTTTTTTCTCGTGGGATTGTCCTTTTCCTTGCGTTATGAGGCAGAAAGAACAAAAGATCCCTCCATCACTTTCTAATATACCTTTATCATCCCCCTTCACATTCATCTCCTCTCTGGAAGCTGAGAGCTCCTGCTAATCCCTCTTGACGAGCAAAGCTTTGCCATGACCTTGATCAGCCTTGTCACAGCTCCCTGGACTATATCTCGGGCAGATCAGTGCCTTTTGGCGTGGATGGCAATCCCCTGTGTGTAGGAGCATCCGTGGACGGCAGGAAGAAGGAACTCTGCAGACCTGAGATGTTCTAGAAACATGTGGGTTTATTGCAAGGGTCATGGGTAAAAGGACCTGCTTTCAACCACCAGCTTCAGCTGAAGCCAAGCCCCAAAAAGAGAGAGGAAGAGAGAGAGGGTATGAGGTAAGGGAGGTAAGAGAGCTAAGAGGGGTAAGAGAGGTAGGAGCAAGAGAGGTAAGAGCAAGAGAGAGAGCTAGCACCTTATTACAATACATTATATCTCCTTTTGTGTTGAATATTCTGATTTACAGTGACCAACCGGCGTGAGATACAAAACCCACAGGATTTGCATGCAGCCTATGAGAACTGCTCTATCACCATATCATCCTATATTCTAAACTCTAAAGACTACTTTTCTTATCTACTTTTTCCCTGATGCCTTGGCAGGGTGGAGAGGGGCTACATTCCTGAGTCCTTTTGTTTTCTGTCCTTCCACCCATCTCCAGCTAATCCCCATCTTCCTGCCTGCCATGATCACATCTCAAAACTGGCTTTTATTTCTATTTCACTCATAGGTTTTACATCTCCAGTATTTCTTACCAGGCAATCATATCCACAAACCCTTCCTGTCCCATCTTTCCCAACACCTGTGCAGTGGCATGTCCATGGAATTTGGGACAGGATGTTCCATCTCAGGCAAACAAGGGAGCCCCACCAAGGCTGGATTGCAGATGAACATCATCAGGGCAGTTATTGGTGGATGTTCTAGCAGAAAATGTGATGCTGAGGGAGATTTTTTTTCCACACCAGGCACTAAGGCAGAACCTTAACAACACCTGGCACTGAGGTGTCGGGCTGGTGTTGGGGTGAAGACTTTGAGAGGAGCCAGGTGTGAATGGGGATGAAATGTCACCTCCTTCCCTATGGAAGAGGGAAATCATTCTCCCTCCAGCCCCAGGATTGATTGATTTATTAATTTGTGTGTGTGCGTGAGGTGTGTATTTACATCGCTTTCACCACACATTTGCATCACTTTCTTCCCTCTTTTTTTGCAGAACACAATCCCAGGACTGTCTGTCGGGAAATACGATCAGAGCAACTCGTGTTATTGCAGTGTGTTTCACAGAGTTGTTTTTCTTCTATTATTAGTCTTTTTCTTTTTTTCTTCCTTTCTTTCCCAGAGTAGAACAAATACAGTGAGACTGGCAGAAAATTGGCAAGCTTCAGCAATCCAGAGGCAGTGATTTTTTTTCTAAGTATCTTAATGGAGTCAGTATTTTTTTTTTATTGTTTTCTCAGCCTGCAGGTTGTCTGAGTGTTTAAAAAAAAAGATACAATTAATCAAACCCCCTCTCTTCCTCCTCTTACCAAACCCCTTTTAGAAAGTCCATGAACCTACAAGAACTCTTCTGAGTTATCCTTATTTCAGAAGTCTGCTGAATTGGTCTCAGGCATTAATGAAGGAGGTGGAATTATCTTCCAAGCTAAGTTTTGGACAAAAATATTTACACAGAAACCAGACTCACCTACATCACCACTCCTGCTGTCCCTCCATCCTTCTCCCAGTTTTTTTTTCCCCATGGAATATTCTGTTTTCCAGTTAAGTTTCCTCCTGGTCCTTGCAGATCTTGTTCCCTTCTGCATAAAGGGAGTAGCACCAAAGCTGTTTTCTCCTGTTGGCCTCAGGTTGTGCCGGGAGAGGTTGAGTATCTGGAGGAATTTCTTCACCGAAAAGAATGTCAAGCACTGGAAAGAGCTGCCCAGGGTGGTGGTGTCCCCATCGCTGGAGGGATTTGGGGATATGGGTTGGTGGCAGTGTTGGGTTCATGGTTGGGCTTGAGGGTTTTCCCAACCTAAATGAATCTGTGGTTCATTTTCCTGGATTTGTTTGTGAGGGAATGCTCAACTGGTGAGGTGATCTCTGGATCCACTCCCCTCCTGTTGTGGTCTCAGGTTTCCTGATTTGAACCAGTAAATGGAATTGGTTGTGAGAACAGTCAGGATCTTGGTTTCTGGTCATAAAAAAATCCAGAGAAAATTCCTTTAGAGCTGAGCTGGTAAATACCAGCCTCTCTTTTCCAGCCAAATTCCTCAGTAGGACCTTGCTTTGGTTCTGTTTACTGAATACTCCAGCTGTCTGTGGATTTGCAACTCCTTTTACCCAGTACAAAATCCTAAGGTTTTTGGTGTGGGGCTTTTTCCGTGGGTTTTTTTTTTTTTTTTTTTTTTTTTTTTTTTTTTTTTGTTGTGACTTTTTTTTTGTGTCTTTTTT
>VWZU01004227.1:156913-215373 GCA_013397095.1 Sterrhoptilus dennistouni
TGGTGATGAGTAAACTTTGCTGGCTCAGTTTATCCTTGTGAAAGATTTTAACAACCTGCCAAATACCCAAATACTCTCTGCTTTGCCTCTGCGGCTCCAGTCTGATTTCTTGTGGTCCTACAACCCCCATAGGTTGCTCTCAAGTCCATCCTGTAAATCCATATTGGATATTCCTTAGCAAGTAATGACTCCCATTTTCTGTGTCTCTCCTACCGTGGCAGTGAAACTGCTGGAAAATAGGATTTAACCTTCAAAATGAGCATTCAGAGTTGTCTGTAGGTTTAAGATGATGAGGCAAAACATTCACCAGGGGCTGCCATTTACTCCTGCTCCTCACTGGGCCTCCTGATCATCCAAGGTCCAGGGCAGAGGATGAGGCTTTTGCTGGAATGAACTTCCTGATGCTCATCTCATCTCACAGAAATGTATTAAGCATTACAGTGTGGACTTAAATAAACAACACGGAGCTCAAAGGGAAATCCCTCATGTGATGAAGATCTATTGAATGACTAATTTGATTTAGAGCGAGGCCTCAGAGCCATCCTTCAGGAGGCTCTGTGCCAATATTTCCAAGGAGCCTGGATTTTTCTGTCTCTAACTGCTCTGCACAGGTCAATAGTGCCATGAACTCCACAGGAGAGGGGCTGAGCTGTATCCAGGCTGTGGGATATTCAGCACCAACACAAAAGGATAGATTATTTAAGATTGTCAAGCTCTCTGTGGCTTACAGAGCAGAGGTGCAGAGTATCCATCACTTTGGATCCTCCTTGGGCAACATCGACCCTCTGAATCAAACCCCTGGACTGAGGATCTCCTGAACCACAGATCAAATGGGTTGTGACACTGCTGGTGCCATAAAAATGTTCCCAAGGTCCATCACAATCCCTGTCCTTTCATCTCATCTTCCAGATCCAAGTTAACTCTGACACAAAGATCAGGAGCCCCTAAACCTTCCTTACTTTGCCATTTACAACCTTCTGTTTTGGGTGCAGCTCATTGGCAAGCTCACTCACCTCTTACCCCTGAGGAAGCATTTGCAAGGCAGAAACAGTGAAAATCCCAGTGAATTCCTGGAGTTTATTTTCCAAGTTTGAAAGTGACAACTTGTTGGCCTTGAAGATTTTTCACCAGCGCCGGAATAATCCGGAGGGAGAGATTTTCTTCTTCTTTCTTCTGACCATGGGATAATTAGCAGATTTTAATGACTGCTTGAGAAAGCTGGCTAATGAGCTATTAAAAACACCCCTCACCTCCTCCCCCCTTAGCCAGTCCCTAAATGAAAGCCCCAAAACAGTCGGCCATCGTTCTGACCGCGTGCTTCTTAAAGATATTTTTCTTTTCGACCTAATTGTGGTTGTTTGGTATTATTTGCTGGGGAAAACTCCGACTGGGAATGCAGCAGGATGAAAAATGGCCTGTTCTGCTTCCACAGAAGTGTGAAGTATAGTCAGAGTGTGATGCAGGGATTGTAGAATCCTTTAGCTCAGAGAAGGCTCTTAAGGTTGAGTCCAACCATTAATCTAACACTACTACTAACATTAACTACTAATTTAACACTACTCCTGACTCACTCATGAGAAATCCTTGGCTCTCTGCTGGCCTCTTGAAGTCCAGATGTGTCCTGTGAGCCAAATTCCTGCCACGTGGCTGCTGATATCATGTGGTAGCACCAGGGCTGAGACCGTTTGGTGCCACCATTTATTGATTTTAGAGCCATTTTTGCACTTGGTTTAGTGACACCTTGTCAGCCAGGCTGCTCTGCCTGGCCTTCCTTGGGGTGTTCTCCTCAGGTAACAGGAAAAAATTCTTCCCTGGAGGGTGGGGAGGCCCTGGCACAGGGTGCCCAGAGAAGCTGAAAGTAAAAATGTCCAAAGCCAGCTTGGACTGGACTTGGAGCAGCCTGGGCTAGTGGAAGGTCCCCCTGCAGATTTTGGAAGATCTTTAAAGTCCTTCTCAACCCAATTCTGTGGTTCTTTCTGAGCATGTGGAGCGTTGGGGTGAAGGCAGGACGCGGGCAGGGTGGTCTGTGCTCCGCACGTGTCCGTCCGGCGCGACCGCGGCCGCGGCGGGGGATCGCCCTCTCTGCCTCCTGTCTGTGCTCCTGGAGACTCTGACAACTGCTCCTGCTCTCTCCTGAGGAGGTGGACAGCTTTTTCAGACCAAAACAGCTCCACGCCCTCTGGCTGTGAACTCTGATGGTTTTTAGCTCAGCTCTCAGCGTGTTCTCCCCTCATTAGTGCTCCTTGCCTCTTCTCGGGGCTGTTTTCCTCCCTCTCTCCTTCTCCCCTGATGTAAAGTGGTTTCAGAGGGACAAAATGTTTGCGTGAGGAGACTGAGGCTCCTTTTTCTTTTTGACGTGACATCTCCTCCTGTCACTTGCCATTCCCTTCAAGAGCACTGGCGTTGTGCAGCCCATGGAGCAGCTCCTGCTCAGGGGCTGTCGCTCTCCCCATCTGCTCCCACCACAAATCCTGCCCTGCCACGCCAGGGGAAGAGCCTCTTCCCTGCTTTTGGGGAGGTGCTGACCTGTTCCACCCCTTAGATGAGGACAAAGGATCTCACTGTGACATAAATCAAAGCATGTGGGGTTTTTTTAGGGATGGATGAATGGCAGGGTTTGTTCATGGCTGAGTCCATCTCCTCCAGCCCTGGCATCAGCTGCAAAGAGGCTCCACATTTGCTCCTTCCCTTTGGTGTTGGTGAGCATGAGCTGGAGTTTCAGCTGGAGTAACCGGTATGGCTCCAGTGACTTTACATGGAGTAGTTTGGGTGTTGTTTCTCCCCAGGTCCCATTCAGCAAACAAGAAACGTGGAGAAATTAAGTCCTCCTACATGGCTGATTTCCTTTTCCAGCCCCTCATGTGCAGCTCTCTGATCTCACAGTCTGTTGTTATGGAAATAATACAATTACAGTCACTGTGAGTAACGAGGAAACACAGTCTGCCAGAGGGAAGAAAAAGAGACCAGTTTTCCAAGGTTTCCTTAAGTATTTGGTGAGACGAGGGAGAGACACAGGTGCCACAGGGTAGATCTATTTTGGTTTCCAGCTCTTTCCCCAAGCATTCACATCATTTTGTTGCTCTTCTGTAGACAATGACCAAACCTTGGTCAGTGTGTTCACTGCTGCTCTCCACTTGGCTAATTAATAATTCTTAATCAAGCCAGAGGAGGTGGACATCTTTTCAAACCAAAGCAGGTCCCCAGCCTGCAGCTCTGGGCTCTGATGCTTTTGGCTTTGGCTCTTGATGTAGTTCTTCTTTTCATTAGTGCTCCCTTGGTCTTCAGGGGGGTGCTGGCACTTCCTGCCATCATCCTTCCCTTGCACTTCCATAATTCTCTTCCACTTCCATCCTTCCTTTGCACTTCCATCCTTCCCTTCCACACCACTGCTCTCACAGGTACCTGCTCCTAATCTGGCTCCTGTCACAGAGTTTCCAGCTGTCCACTCTTGCAAACCTCTGGAATTTCTTCTTTCAGACCACAGTACCAAGAGTGGTCTGTGGTGGGAAGGTTGGTTGAGAAGCCCTATAGAGCCCAGGTGCTGCTGACCTTTCCAGTGCCAACACACCAGACATTGATGCATTTGCAAAGAGTGTAAAAAGAGATGTGAAACCATGAGGGATGAGGCAGAGAGGAGGAGATGGAGGCTCTGTTTGAGTGTTGGTTATCAAGTCTATAGGATTTAGGGAGAAAAATATTTTTATTTCCTATGCCTTTGTTCAAGAAGTCTTTGGACAGGGAAGATGAAACCTTAATTTTAACTGTCCTAGGGACAGGCAGTATTGCTGTCTCTGGAAGCATCTGACTTGGGGTGATCACTGATTTCTCTGAAGATGAAAATGTTCTTTTCTTTAAACTATTTGCTGTCAAGCAAGGGCTCGAATGGCTCCGATTGCTCGGGCCTCGGGCAGTGACCCGTTCCTGAGGCCAGATTGCAAATGACTCTGTGCTGCTGGATCCGACAGCATTCATTCCTCTCTCCTCCTTCCACCCCAAAAAAATGCTTCAGGGAGAGAAGGATGGGGAGAAACAGAGTGGAAGCTCTGGAAGGCTTGTCTCAGTTCCCAGCAGTCACATTGCTCTCATCAAAGCCAGCCGAGTGGAACTGGTGACACTCACCAGAAGAGCTGCTCTAAATTAAGCAAAAGCTGCAGAAAACTTTGTAAACAAGAGCTGAGGGCTCCAGGCTGCAGGAGGGAGAGGTGACAAGTGTGGTTTGTCCTGTGGAGGAAACCAGAGTGGAGCAGAGCCCTCTGGAATGGCTCTGCTGGGATCTGCATCGTGTAGACCTTCCATGGGTCTCCCAATTTGTTGGAAAAGCAGAGTCCCCATCCCTGGAAGTGTTCAGGGACAAGTTGGAGCTGGGCTTTGAGCAGCTTGGTTGAGTGGAAAGGTGTCCCTGCCCTGTCCCTATCCCTGTGGAAGTGGAGTTGGAATGGGATGATCATTGGGGCCCCTTCCCACCCAAACCACTCTGGAGTTCTGTGGTGTCCTCTGGGCCAGTGTGAGGAGCAGGGACCTCACTGGGAGCTGAACAAGAAGCTGACAAGATGTACAGGTGCAAAACAAGTAGAGGAAGAGTTGATGAGGTTTTTTTTCAGGGAATTATTCTCGGTTTTGAGTGTCCCACCCTTTATTTACCCTGGACAGAGATGGGCTGGGATGGATGCTCATCCTGTTTACATCTTTTTATATCCATTTTATAACACAAGGCAGAATAAGGAGGTTTTAATGTAAATTGGAGTCCCTGTTTTCCCTGTCTGACTAAACCCAGCTGTTTTTACACATTGTCTGACTCCCTAAGAATCCCTCTAGAGGGTAGGGAGAGGTTGGATTTGCCAGGCTGCTCTGTGGTTACCTTGCTCTGTGAAAATGCCCAGCATTATGTTTATTTTTGATGATTTCTTCTTGATTATGATGATATTTGATGATTTCTTCTTTTAATCTCTCATATGATTGTTGGAGATACTTTGAGGTTTTTCCCAACCTTAACAATTCTGTGATGCTGTGACCTGGTGATTTGGTTTGTAGGCACCAAGGGCAGGGAAGGATAAGTTGGAGTGTCCCAGCAAATTGCAGTCTCATTTTCCTTGTTCTGCTCCCCCTCTTCCCAGCTAGGAAAGAATCTCTCTTGTGTGCAGGGTTTATCATGCACTGGCTGTGTCTCATCCTGGAGAAAACCACTGCCACTTGTGACTTGGAGGATCTTTCAAGATAAAAGAGCTCAGTAACAAAATGCTTTTACTTTTGAGCATTTCATTATAATTACAATTTATTTTGACTTGGGCCTTACACCAAGAATTTAATCTAATTTTGCTTATCCAGAGGATTTAAACCTCTTCAGCTCCTGTTTTAACTTGCATAAATAAAACTCCTATCTCCCTTAACTCATATTCCCCAGCAAACCCTCCTGATAGGGAGGAGTTTCTTTATTGTACCCCATTTCCAGTGCCATTGGCATGAGGATAGAGTGTAACAGACCAAACACTGAGGTCTGGGATAACTTTTTCCTCAAAGAAAAAGCTCCCAGTGGCTTTTTTATTTGGTGGGGGAAATCACTTTATCTTGCTGATGTACTGCATTACTCAAGGTGCCACCTTTAATTCCTACAGTTGCTTAAAGGAGGATCCTAAATATTCCTCCCTAAAGGGGCTCTTGCCAAGCTCAGTGCAGCCCTAAAGCATACAGTGAAAAAGTGGGATGGGAAATGAGAGTCAGGAAGAACCTGAGCCAGTTGCTGGTTTCCTTATTAACAATTAAAGTTTGAGGCAGCATCGAAGAGGGATGTGGTTGTCTCTGTCTTTGTCTGAGACAGAAAATTGCTTCTTGTTTCTGATGGAGCTGCCTGTCTTTGCCAAGGACAGGGCTGCTGTGGCTTACCTGGAAAAAAACTGCTGCAGCCAGCATGGATTTTAACAGTAAATCCCTGGGATAATGCTGCATCCAGAATGTGGAGGTGAGGGGTGAACATATTTGGATTGCTCTGCTCAGGTCCCAACTTTCAGAGTTTGATTGTTCCACCAATAACCCTCCTGCCACAAAGGTTTGTGTTCCATTTACTGGAAAACCACGAGATAATGCTAAAGGAATCTCTCCTGGTGTCCACCATTGACAGGCACTACAAAATATTGAATGCGATAATTATATGTCTAATTTATTATTTAGTGGTGTGAATTTCCACTATATAGAACTAGCTTAAAGACAGGTGTAGTGGGTATAACAACAATAAATATATGATCTTTTAAATGTCTAATGTGCGTTTACCCATGGTGATTCTGGACTGATGGAATGAGTGTGTCAAATCTTCAAGGAGAGGTAAAAAATTCTTCTGCATCTCCTGATAGCACCCAAAACAAACGGGCCCCCAGTTTTCTATAGAAATCTCTTCATGGGATCTGAAAAGAAACAGCAAAATCCCGGTTAAATACTAGTTAGACACAATTATTGTTCTTCCTTTAATCTAATTAAGCCTTCAATTTAGTGAGAAAAGCAATTAGCATCTGAAAAGCCGAGAGGGGTGGTAGAAACAGCGGAGGAGGCAGGTCCCACACAGTGGGAGAGAGGAAAAAATGCTCTCAGTACCAGTGCAGAAGGAAGATGCCATCACTGCGTATGGCCATAAATAAAACCAATGGCTCTGCCCAGCCCATGGTCTTTAATTTCAGTGAAAACAGGAATTTTAGTTCCCCAAATTAATTTTGAAAATAGTTTGTGAATTTACAGTAAAGGCCAGGAATGGAAAAAAAAATAAATCAGAGAAGAAAAATAATTTTTTATTTTTTTTAAATGAAAAAATGTTCCTCCCATCAGTTCTGCTCGTGATCTTTTTTAGTTCATTTTTGTGGTGGAGTCGTGGTTTTGTGCTAACTCTGTAGTTTCCATGAGGACTTTTGGTTCTCTGGATGAAATGCTCTGTGTTTTGGAATGATCCCTCATGGAATGATCCAGGGGTTTGCATGGATATCTTGTAGAGCAGTTACAACACAGCTTGAGCTCCTTCCCAGAGAAACGAGGCGAGAACGGAAAGTGCCAAGGTCTGGTTTCATTTGTGATTTTGTTGGCGTGTGGAAAGTTTGATGGAAGGAGTGATTGCACTGGGGAGACTGCTGGGCTGCTCGGGAGCTGGGGGCACGGATTGGGGGAATACTGCCACCAAGGCAAGGTCTTCACCCAACGCAGCTTTTAATTGTTTAATTGTCTCGGCATAAAATCCAGCATGGGGCAATATTTGATAGTCAAGAATTGATACAAGTGTAGAGGTGTTGGGAGATTTTTTTTTTAATGTGGTAGTTGTAGGAAAATACAGTTGGAGATCCAGAAAATGGTGAAAGGAGTAAGCAGTTAAGACTAGGAAAGAAAAAAATTTGGAGGGAGGGGTCGAGAGGCAGAATAACCACACTTGGGGATATTATTGCAAGAGTCTTAATTCCAGGACATGAATGCAGTGATTCCAAAGGTGTTTTGAGAAAATATTGTGCCTAAGGATGCTTTTGAGAGATGTGACCCAAATCCATATTAGCTGCATCCACAGAGGGATGTGGAGTTATCCCAGCAAAGACAGGATCCATGGGATGGCACTGAGGGATGTGCTGGCCAAGCAAGGAAGAAGCTGCCATAAAAACTGCTAAAATGTGAGCCCAGCTCAGCAGTAAGAGGATCCCCAGTCTGGAAAGTGCTGGGATGGGATTATATCGAGTGTGCTTTCCACACACACAAATGTATTTCAGAAAGTGCCACAGAAGTAATTGAAAAACATCAATAACCATTGATAAAAACACAGGGCTGGACACGCCTGGCGGAACCTCTGTCCGCAGGAAGCCAAGAGTGAGGATCCATAAAGGATTGAAATGAATTGTTATTCCCTTGCTACTTAAATGAGATTCACGGGAAAGTTGCTGATTTTTGCATGAAAAGATGACCTTGTCCTGCAACCAGATAAATCTCTGAAGTCTTTCCACCCGCTGGAATTGCTTTATTGGAGTTGTGCAAGGAATTTATTTGGTCCTCAGTCGGGCAGTTTTGCTGGAAGCAGCGCACTTAGCTGAAGTTAGGGATCCCAAAGCATTAATTTTCCTCTAACCTTTAAGCTAAAGAGTGGGTTAGCATTTGGACAGGAGCCTTAAAAACCCCAAAGTGACAGAAGCTGGAGCAGTGGAACAATGGGGTGCATGGTATTTTCTGGAATGTGCTGATGTTTTGGCAGGATGTTCAGCTTGAGTCGTTAAAAGTTTTAGTCCCGACTTCCTTGTGGTTGTTTTTAATGGACAGTGCCCCACAGCCCAAAGCAGCAGACTGAGGTTATGCACCTCAGTATCCTGGCCAAGTCCAGCTTAGACCCTTCAAAACAACTCGAGTGGGATTAACTGTTCTGCGGGCATTTTCAGAGTTCTTGGATTTATGGACTATTTTCTTATTAGGACTGTTGTGTGCAATGTTTTCCTCATAGTATCTGTGGATTACTTTACATTTTTCTCACCTTTTTATGCGGCTAGAGAAGGTGTCTGTGGACCAGAGACTAAAAAACATGGAGTCCTAATATTCTCCAGATCTTCAGGTGTTGAGTATGAAGAAGTATTAAGTGGATCATCTAGAGATGATGTGAAGGGTTTTAAGACCACCTGTGGAAACCTCTCTGGGAGAATCTGGCCTTGTCCTCATGTAAATCAGGGCTGAGATTTGGAACCCTTCTAGGAGACTTAGTCCAAGGTCTTACTAAATGACCCCTTTTCTCTTTTTCTGAGGTTTTCTATCCATAGCTGAGAAGGCTGATAGAAGTGAAGACAAAGCTGTAGGGAGGGGAAGGAGACATGGAAAGGGTGGATGAGCACTTTGGAATCATGGAATGGCTTGGGTTGGAAGGGACCTCAAAGATCATCAAATTCCAGACCCCTGCCATGGGCAGAGACCCCTCCCACCATCCCAGGTTGCTCTAAACCTCGTCCAACCTGGTCTTGAATGTTTCCAGGAATGGGGCAGTTACAATTTCTCTGAGCAACCCTCAAGGGGAAAAATTTCTTCCTAATAGCTAATCTAAATCATCCCTGTTCCCCAGGTGGATGTTGCATGGGTAGGCAGAGGGTTGGGAAGGCTGTAAGGATTAAGGGATTAAGTTGGAAGACTTGTGCAGTTTCAGAGAGAAGGAAGCAGTGCATCAGGATCAGGGAAGCAGGTGCAGGAATGTTATGGGATGGGGAATGAGGATTTGGTTGTTTCACCCTGGCACGTGGAGTGAGGAAACATCCTGACACTGTTTTGTTGTGGGGAGCAAAGGGGTGGAAGTGGGACATTAAACTTGGGACAAAGCAAGCAAGACGAGAGCCACCTGGATCCCATGGGAATGTGGGGCTGCAGGAGGCTGAATCCTCGGGCCAGGAGCTCTGCTGGGATTGAGCTCTGTTGTCTTCTCATGCGTAACAAAACATTTTGGCTGTCTCTGATGGTGTGCTGCTCATTCCTGCCTGTCTGAAATCCCTGTCTGATCACTGAGCAACACTTGGAACTCCTGTTCCTGCCCTCACCCCTCCCATAAAATTTTGGATTGATTTATTCAGCCTCCATCTCAAATGTCCAAACTGCTTTGGTGGCTGATTGTTGTCTGGTGGTGGCTGCTGGTCCCTCCCAGAGCTCTGATCTTTTTTGACAATTTCCAGCCCCCATCCCAGCAATGTGTCAGCTGGGAGAGACAGAGGATTCCTTTAGGGATCTCTGTGCCTGTGATGGGAACTGTGTTTGCACTCAGATCTCCTGTGGGTTGGTCAGTGGAACAGTTGAGTGTTGTCTGCAAGTGGTGTTTCCTCAGACAATTTTTTTTTAATGCTTCTGCTTACTCCACACTGGAATCCCCACATTTTTCCCTTTTTTCTCAGAAGTATTTGATCAGAGGTTTTCATGTAACTGCTGGGAAAGGCCTCCCTCACCAAAATGCCTCTGTTCTTGAAAGCATTTTTTTTAAGGATTCAACACAGAAGATCCCTCCACTGAGCCATAATCCTGGTGGTTTGTAAGAGGGACCCTGATTCTGCTGCAATTTCTGCTCTTGCTTTCACCTGGCAGTGCCACCTCTGTGCCCTGAAAGCCCAAGGTAAAGCACTTGACCTCATTTAGGACAAGGTCTGCACTCAGAGTTGTGTCTTTTGCCCCAGCAGTGTCCCCTGTGCACCTTTGGGAGGAGAGAGTAAAAACACCTGGTGGAGAAGCAGCTCTTTAAAGACATCTCCAGTGCCTGGAATGTTTTAAATCAGTTCCTTCCCCTCCTTCCCTGGGTGAGGATCTCTGTGTTCTGGGCATTTGGAGGCTTTTCCTCTGACCTTTACAGACCTCAGAGCACCTTGCAGGGACTGAATTCAAGGGTAACTGAAGTCCCCTGTCCTTTGCCAGCAGCCTGCAGTTGCTACCCTGTCCTGAGGACCAGTTTCATGGGTGGCATTTCCAAATCCAGCAGAAAATCCCCAATTGTGTGAGCAGGGAAGAGAGGAAAGCCAGGTCTCTGTTAATCCCACTTAAAGGAAATTTGGGTCTGGATGAGGATACAGCTGCAAATTCCCCACTGAGCTGAGTTTGGGTTGTGGGTGGTGATGATCCTGCAGTGTCCCAGTACTCAGAAAATGACAACTGGGAATGGAGTGGGAACTGGATCCCTGGATCCATTTTGGGTGAAAAGACAGCGCAGACGTGTAAATCCTCAGTAATATTGATGTAGGTTGTGCCAAATATAACCTGTTCATCCCTGACCACTGTGCCCTGAGCCAGGCTCAGCGAGGTTTAATGAGACTTTACCCTGAACTTGATACTGGAGACAAACTCACTTTTATTTCCAGCCTTCCAAAGCTGCTGCAGCTCTGCCTCAGCTCCCTGATGGCACAATCCTGCTGGTGCCATACGGAGGAGTCTCGCAGAATTAAGCAACAAACTTTTCATTTTAGCCAACTTCTGGCCTGAGGAGTTCTGTACCTACACTGAGGTCCTAGAGGATGTTAAAAAATGTTAAAAATGTGGTAACTCTGTGCAGAGGGGCTCATCCTCAGCTAAGCCATAGAATCACAGAATATCCTGGTTGGAAGTGAGCCACAAGGTTCATTGAGTCCAACTCCTTCACAGACACCCCAAAATCCCACCCTGCCCCTGGGAGCATTGTCCAAACTCTCCTGGAGCTCTGGCAGCCTTGGGGCTGTGCCCATTCCCTGAGGATCCTGTTCAGTGCCTCATCACCCTCTGGGGGAAAGACCTTTTCCTGACATCCTGCCGAAATCTTGCCCAACACGGCTTCATGGCATTCCCTCAGGTTCTGCCATCTCAGTGACACTTGGATGCACAGCAGGGTTTGTCTCTGCTAAAATCCAGAGGATGTTTCTCTATTGAGCCCCTTCATTACTGCTTCACAACCTGCTTTTCATCTTCAGAAGTTCCAGTTTGTCAATTTTTTTTTAGTTTCTTCTTTTTTTTTTTCCTCCCTATATGCTTTTAAGCAATTCTGGAGAGCAAGAGGGATAAGGAGACTCAAGCTGGTGGCTTGGGACTTGATAAATATTTTCCCTCTGGAAGATTTAGTGTTTGCAGGAGGTGTGTGATTGATTCCGCCGGTCACTTAATTGAGGCAAAATGAAAAGCGAATTTCCAATAAGCTACACCATTATTCATCTCAAACCTGCACCCAGGCAGCCCTCAGCCAACCTTGGGCTCTGTGTGAGTTATCAGTGGACAAGGCTTGGGAGGATCTCTCTCTTTTCCATTCCTGTGCACTGGGGGTGACTGTGGGTGCTGCATCACAACATAAAAACTCTGCTGAGGATTTTCATTCAGCTTTGAATGGGGTGCTGTGAACACTCAGATATTGCAGTGACAGAAGGGCCAATAAATACCCCAGGAGATGGATGGCTGGAGGGGAAAGTGGAGTTGGAGTCCACTCACTCTGTTCCTTGACACCTTGGGGGAAGAAGTTTTGCTTGTGCCTGGTGACAGTTTCAGTGTTAACTTCAGCAGAGCTGGAGACTGGCTGCTGGGGTTTCCAGCACAGGGAAATGAGATGAATAAAAAAGACAAGCGTGGCACTTAATTGCAGCTCCTCCTGGAACCAAATCTGTCACCCTTTAAACAGTGACATGACAGCAAACAACACAACACTCCACGCAGATGCAGCTGGGGTGGGTAAAATGTGCAGGCAGAGGCTGGATTGGGTTTTATTTCCATTTGCAGTGAGCCTGGAGCCCGGGAAGGCTGGAGGCAGCACATCCCACATCCCTGCCAGGCCCTGAGTGCCAAGTCTACCTGGCCAGGACCCAGAACTGCCTCTCCTGAATTGTGTCGTGAGACAGGAGCTGGTGAGGAGACAGGGGGACAAGGGCTTGCCAGGAATGTGGCAGGAGGTTTATGCAGCCAGGTAAAATGTCACTGAAGGATTCCACAGCCCTGGAAGTGTCCCAAGCCAGGTTGGATGGGGCTTGGAGCAACCTGGGATAGTAGGAGGTGTCCCTGCCCGTGGCAGGGGATTGGAACTGGATGATCTTGATTTCCTCCTGACCCAAATCCTTCTCTATAATTCTATTATATGGTTTTTTGATTAGTGTTAATAGAGAGGTGTCCTCTCTGGGGGGAAATTCTGGGCAGCAAAGGATGGGCTGTTCCTGTTGAGCAGCTGCAGTTTCATGTCAAAGCCCAGTATAATCCCTTCAAAAGTCCTGCTGCAGTGCATGTGGGCAGGGTGGTAACTTGTTAGGAATATGATAGGAGTTTGGGGACTAAAGTTTAATATATAGCTCCTATAAAATATAATAATCGTGGCCTCCACATGTGCAAACCCCCACACATGGTTTGGATTAGTGCTGGGGGGGGCGGGTGTAGTGACCATGTTGGAGAAGCAGAGCACCTTCAGCACTAACATCACATCTCCCGAGCTAAAATGTGATCCCAGCAGCCTCAAAAAATGGGATATTCATCTTTATTCAGAGCCAAACATGAGTAAGGGATGTAATCCCAAGTTCTGATGCAGAGATCATGGGTGCAGGAGGGAAATCTTTGAGCTGAATGGGGATCCCACGGTTAAAAAAACCCAACCTGCAGCAGTGTGTGTTAGTGATGGCATTTCTTACTGTGAAAAATGGATTGTATAGAGAAATCAAAGCAAAAGCAGAGCCTGAATTGCTCACAGAATGAAGGTTTGCCTTCAATGTGGGACTGAATTTCTGGGTTTGGCTTTTATAATGCTTTCTTTGGCAACCATTCCTTTTCCTCTTTCCCTCTTTCCCTGTAGCATTCCAGTTCACACTGCCAGGACATCCCACCCCAGGCGAGCAGGGCTGAATTGCCCAGACCTTGCACCTTGCCAAGCCCTTCTAACCAGAGTCAGAGGAGCTCAGGGAGCCCAGGGATCAGCTGTGACCATGGGCTGTGTGGCAGCAGCATTACACAGCTCTGGCTGATCCAATTAACTTCACTCTTTAGTCATTGTGCTCATCAGCTCCCCTCTATTGTTAATGTAAACACACACAATGGCAGGAAAGCTTCGTTTGGGGGTGGGTGGGGATGTGTTTTATTAAAATGAGCAAATCCTGCTGGGTTCTTATTCCACAAATTCATCCCAGGTATGCCTGAGATAGGTGAGCTGCTCGAATGCTTTGCCATCCATGACACTGGGGACTATTTTTGGGGAACAGCACAGGGTTTCTCACAGTGCTCCAGAGAGAGGCTCTTTTTTAGAGGGTTAGAAAATGAGGGATGGACCGTGAACCCCATGTGAGTGTATGTGCAGATGTAATTAGAGGGTCCAGCCAACATTGTGTGTAATTTTATGTCAATACATGTTTTGTTGCATCCATAATATTTATGTGGTGACTTGCAGGTGGTTTTTTTTAAATTAATTCGGCTCGGAGGGGTCGCACTCTTGCTGAGGTGTGTTGTGACTATTGATGTCTTCGGCATCACCTGCCCTTTTCACCCTTGGATGGAAAGGAGCTCAAACCCCTGAGCCCAAACTCCTCCAGCCTCTCTGTTTCTCTGAGCCTGTCCACTCATTCTGTGTCTGCACAGAAGCCACAGGCTGCTGAGGCAGGAGGTAGGTGAGTGATGGGAACGTTAGTTATATTTTCCAGTGCCTTTCCCTCGGCGCCGCCGCCATCGACCTCGGCTGAACCCGCGGCACTCACAAAAATGAGAAACATTTCTCATCACCAGCCCAGGCCCTGGGCTCTGTCATTTTTATTTTTTTTTCCAAGAGAAATGCTTAAACACCTACCAGGCTCCACGTCCTGAGAGAGGATGGGAAGCAGGTCATCCAGCTGAGCTGCTGGGAAACTTTGGGATGAATCAGGAAAAGGAGCTGCTGCACTCAGCAAGGTCCAGCAACTCGTCCTCACCTCTAAAATTTGGTCTGGATTTTTTCTGCTTTGTCCCAGCCAGCTCTAGGTTATAAAGAAAGAAATGAAAATTATTTTTCTTTAGGAATTTATTTTTTAGAGCTGCCCAAAATATAGGCACAGCCCAGGGATTAGTGAGTGTCAGCTCCATGCTCAACCATGGAACGATGCTGCTGCTCAGTTGCTGTGGTTGGGAGGGAGCAGCAAGTGCCATCCAGGGTATCCTGAAGCTCCAGCAGCTGCAAACCCAAACCCAGCAGCTTTCCTTCTTCCAGCCCTCTTGGGTTGTGCAGCATGGCCCATCATGCCCCCCAAAATGCATCCAAATAAGTGGGAATACCCCCTGCTGAATCAGCGGCTGGTTTTCTCATTGATGTGTTGAATGGATTGGGTGTGAAGGGGCTTTCAGGATCATCCAATTCCATTTCTTGCCATGGGCAGGGACATTTTCCACTAGACCAGGTCACTCCAAACCTGACCTTGAGGAGAGGTAATAAAACCTGGGAATGTTTGTGCATCCTCTGGAGCAGGTTGGTTTGGGAAGGGTGAAAAATGATATAAACCCAAACTTTGCTTCTCCCCTTCAACCTCTGTGGAGGATCAGCCTCTCAGAGTGGCAGTGAGCTCCTCTTAGGTCCCTGGAGTCCCATCACAGCAAGAGAAGGTAGTGTAAGTCAGTGCCAGGTTATTCCATCTCTTATTTTATTCATCTGGGATGTTCCTGCTGAGGGTAACAGAGTTTCTCCTCTTTCCGCCCCTCTTGGAGAGTGCCTCAGAGTCTAATAAATGCTACTCTAAGTATATTTTCTATAGATACCACTCAAGTTTCTTCCAGACATCCCTGGTGATCATCAGTCAATATCCTTCTTTAGAGCCATTTCCTCCTCCTGCTTTCTACCTTTGCTGTTTATCTGAGTCGAGCTCCACAGCTGAGCCCTGCTGAACCCCACACACCCTTTCCCCCAGCCTGTAGAAAGCTGGATTAGCTTTTCAGTACCCTGGATCGTCTTGTGAGAGGGGAAAAAANGGGAGAGGAGAAAAAAAAAAAAAAAAAAAAAAAAAAAAAAAAAAAAAAAAAGGTGTGTTAGAGGCCAACCAATTTATTTGTTTAATATTCTGAGAGCAGCAGCCTCTTGTTTCCTCTGCCACGTGTGCCTGTGTATAATAAATCTTCTGGGAAGCAGGGGTGGATAGATCGGGGAGGATTTTCGAAACCAGCCCGTGGTGTGTGGAGTCATTTGGTTTGCTGAACGCCCAGGCTTGCAGCAGAGTGCACAGAAAATTGCTCTGGCAGGATCAAGAGGTCTGAGATGTTTGGCAGCCGGAGCTGTGGAGGGCAGGAAATTTCCCAGCTCCCCCCGTGCTGCAGGTGGGAGGGAGCCTTCAAGGACGTCTCGTCTCATCATTCCCAGTTTTGTGTCGGTGTTTCCGCTGCAGTTTGGGATCACACCCAGGTCTCCTGAGACTTAAACATGGACCTGAGCACCTGGAGCATCCTTCATTTCAGTTAACAGGCTAAATGTGGCCTTTCCCTGTGATTGGCATGACAGCACACGATCCACAGGAGATGCCTCTTCCCCAAAAAAAAAAGCCACTGGAGGTTTGTTTTCAGCCCAGCTGTTCCTGCTGCCTGTAAAAATATGCTGCAAACTCCTCATCTTAATGCCCAAAAGGATGCAGCCACACGCCCCTCCATGGCACTAATAACATAATGTAAAATGAAATTAATCCACCTGCTAAACCCCAACATGTCACCAGATAATTATCAGCAACACACAATCTCCTCCAAGGAAGATCTTATTCTATTAAAGAGAAATTGGCCTATGCTTTAGCTGCAAGAATGACAATGTGCTCTTTAGATGAGGTTTCCAGTCTTGGAGTTAAAGCACACAGAGATCTCTGATAAGCAGCTTTTTTTTTTTTCCCAGAAAACTCTGAGGCTTATTCTGAAATAAGGCGATTATAATTATTTTCAATAATGATTGTTTTTTGCAAACTTGCATCTGGGGTTTAGATGCCATCTGATCTTGCACAGTTAAGAGTTCTTGAAGGTCAGATCTTTCTACTCTACTCAGCACGGAGTTCATGGACTAACACAGCAATGAGTGTCTGCAATACCTCTCTACAAGAGTTAATTTGCAAATCCCACCTGATCTGAGTAATTAAGGGATCTCTGATACACTCCCAGGGATTACAAACCCAAGTCTTGGTAGGGAGGATGTGATCACCTCATGAATGAGCACTGAGGCAATCCCTGGCTTGCTGGGGGATGTGGGCAGCAGCCTCTCTCTCCATTTCCTCACTTTTTGGCAGGGAGGATCATTTTGCTGTCCCTCTCTCCTGAGCACCCTGAGAGCCTTCAGCTGGTGAGATCAGCATGGGGCAGATTTTGCTGGATTTTTTTGGAGTGATGGTACCACTCCAGTGCACTCCTGGCAGCTGATACTGTTCTATTGAGTTTTCCACCTGGATCAGCTTAACTTCAGTCTCATTAAGGGCCTTTAAATGAAACAAAAGGTCACTTTCCCCCCTTTTTACCAGATTTTGTAGCATTGTTGTGTGAGATCCAGTGGAGGAATAAAAGTTTTTATCCCCCCTTCTCCAGTCCTGATGGGGCTCTAAGCATCCTGGTCTAGTGGAAGGTGTCTGTGCTCATGGCAGGGGTTGGGATGGGATGATCTTTAAGGTCTCTTCCCACCCAAACCATTCTGGATCACATTGAGAGCTGACTCAGGATCCTCATATTCTGTCTTCTCCTGGAATGACCAGGCTGCCCAACCTCAGCTGAAATCCCACCGTCTCCTGCATGATCCTACAAGTCAGCTGGACAGCTCTGGGATGCTTTGATGGAGCTGCTTTTCCCTGAAGCCAGAGGCAGGATGGAGGCTGGAGGGAGTTTTGGCCCACCCTGGCTCCCAGCACCTCCCATGCAAATTTTCCAGTGGTCAATTAATGGATGAATTAAAGAAAAAAGGTGAATGAAGGAAATCATCTCTCTTTCCACCAGGAGGAAAACGGGCTCTGAGATTTTCCAGTTCACAGGAATTTATTGAAGCAGGTGTCTGGACACAGCAGAGGGACACAAATCAGAGCTTTCACTGGGGGCAAATCTCAGTGTGAGCAGAACCCTGTTAGGGGACAACAGAGACTCCACAGTGTGGGGCTGGCAGGAGAGCCTGTTCTGAGAGAATGGCAGGAGGACTGGGCCTTTATAAGCTGAGGTATTTGTTTAATAAATGTGTGGCCAGATGTTGGTGCTTGGAAGGCAGAAATTCCCCTTGCACGTGCAGCAGGAGCAGATGAGGTCTGCAAAGCCCTTGAATTTCGGTGAGAGTTTATGAGCCTTTCTCCAGAGACTCAGAAAAAAGTGGGTTTAAATAATTTTACTCTTTTTTTTTAAAGAATGAAACTCTTGAGTGTGGGGACCTCTCTGTTCTGCCTCAGCCCATGGAGAAGGGAGCATGGACAGCAACAGCAGCTGGATTTGTGCTTCCAAGGAGGGGATATTGGAGTTTCCTTGATCTTGAATTCCTGCTCACAGGCAGCCAGAGCCCTCCAGCTGTGTAGAGGAGCTCTGCCTGAGCTCTTTTCACCCAACAAGCATCTTTCCTTCCTTGGAAAGGAAAACCCCAGTGCAGCCATGAAGGGTTTTGGGATACCAAGGCAGAGGTCAGGATTTGCTGTCTGGAAGGGATGTTTAAGAAGAGACACATGAACAACCTGTGGGAGCAGGTCCAGAGGAGGCCACAAGGATGCTCAGAGGGCTGGAGCCCCTCTGCTCTGCAGCCAGGATAGGGGAGCTGGGAGTGCTCACCTGGAGAAGGCTCCAAGGAGAGCTCAGAGCCCTTCCCAGGGTTTAAACAGGGCTGGAAGAAAGATGGGAAGAGAATTTATCAGGGCTTTTTGCAATAGGACAAAGGGGGATGGTTTTAGAGTGAAGAAGGTTGGATTTAGATAACTTATATAAGGAAGTTTTTTACAATGAGGGTGGTGGGGTCTTGGCACAGGGTGCCCAGAGAAGGTGTGGCTGCTCCTGAATCCCTGGAAGTGTCCAAGGCCAGGCTTGGAGCAGCCTGGGATAGTGGGAAGTGCCCCCGCTTAGTGCAGGGGCCTTGGATTAGGTGACCTTTAAATATCCCTTCCAACCCAAAACAATTTTGTGTTCCTGTGATGGGCAGGAGGTTCCTGGATAAGGGTTGTGCTCATTCCACCTTCTCCACCTTCTGACATTTCCCATTTGGCTTCCTCAAAACACCACCAGCAACCCACCAACACACTACAAACCCCTCGGAATCCCTGTCCCCTGTGACTCTGTTCCTGCAGGGCTCCATATCCGTGACAAATGCATTGCTGAGGATAACCTTCATTCAGAGCTTGGCTGTGATTGGGATCTTTCCCTGCTCTCCTGCAGAAAAAAAAAGGGTCCCTCATGTCTGTCAGAAACGTCACCCAGGTTATGTGACATGGAAATGGGGGAGCAGGCAGGGTGGGCAGTGGAAGAAGAGTGTTTCCTCCCCCAGGCAGGCAGAGCAGGAGCTGCAAATCGATTTGGGAAGGTGCAGGGGATCATGCACTATGGCTAATCCCTTTTCTGAGCACAGCTCACCTCTGTGCTCCCCTCCTCTCCTCTCCTTTCTCCTTGGTGACTGATTTCCACCCCTTCCTCTCCCCTCTGCACATCCTCTTTTAACTCAGCCTGGTGATCCCTTCTGCAGTGGGCAGTGTGTCCTGCAGCTCTCTGGGTTTGCATGTGTCTTGGTTTGGAAAGACAGGTGTCTGCCAGGGAAAAGCTGGAGCTCCCCTTGGAATGGAGAATGTGAATCCCCTCCCTCCAAATTATTATAATTTTGCAATTAAGGGGCTCTCAGGCAAAGATATGGGAATAGGAATAACAGTCCTTTACTAGGAATATTAAAAATACAAATGCAGTAGTACAGAAAAAGAACCCAAGCAAACAAGAAAATTCCTAGAAACCCTGACAGAGTCAGAACACAACTTGACACCCTGTTGGCCAGGCTGTTGGGTGCAGTCCAAATAAATCCTCCTGCAGTGCCAGATGTGGTTCTGGTGGAGCAATGATCCTGTAGGAGGGTCAAGTTTCCCTCTGAAGCTCCAGTGGGGCTGAGCTGGCTCTGCTTTTCCTCTGGGAATCCAGTGCAGACAGGCTGTGCTGGTGTCCCAAATCTCAGCCTTTCTCCAGGTGGGAATGCTGGGCTCCTCCCCCTGGGTGGAGCATCTCCCCATGGGATGATGGAATTGGATCAGCCCTGCAGTGAGCCTGGATGGCCCCTGGACAGGAGGTTCCATGGAGGGAGGATGGGTCCTGGAAGAGATGAAAAAAACTTCCCCACCTGGTTTTAACAGCTGGGCCATTAACAGAGTTACGAGATAAACAAAAACACCTCTTCAACCAGTTTCAACAGATGGCAAATAGAACACACATTTTTGGTTACATATTGCAACCCAAGACAGCAGGTGAGCTGTGCTGGGGGACAAATCCTGCTGGGGGACACTTCAAATACTGCATTACCCACAGTAATAATGATCAGGAACTGCTCCCTAAAGGCACTGGGGATGGGGGAACACCCCTTTGCCAGTCCCTGCAGCATCCTGAGGAGCACTGTGATGCATTTTGCCTTTTTAAATGAACTTTTGCCTTGCAAGGGGTGTTTTTTTCATGTTCATTTAAGGAAATCCAAGGCAAAGCCTCCCCACTGACAATAAAGAAGCCTCCCAGTCTCACTCACAGAAATATCCAAATATGACATTTTATCTACTTGAGGAAACACAAACAGAAGCCCCAAACTTGTGGAATTTGCTGTGAATCAGAAGCTGGGGTCCCACATAACTGTGGTTTCCCAGCTGCAGGGCACAGAAACTTGGGGTTTCAGACCTAAACCTCCCTGTGACTCAGGTGGCAGCTGGAATTTCAGATGAAGTCTTGTTTTGACAGGAGGATCCTGAGCTCTGAGGCAGCAGCAAATCCAGTCCTGCTGGAACCAATTTTCTTTGAAACCTCAACCCTTGTCAATGATATTTCTCCTTGTGGATTTTCCAGCTCCTCTCCTTCTTTTAGGCTGCAAAAAAGGAGCAGAGGCCAGGCTTGAAGGCAGATTGCAGGGCAGGGTGTAGGTGTCCAAAACTCACTGCCCACGGAGGTGTCTTTTGTCCCCAAATGTTCTCTCATGGTGAAAGAAGCTTTCCCCTGCCTCGTGGGTTCAATCAGGGCTCTGCTAATTATTCTGCTTGATTAATTGCCTGGTAATTTTGCTGTGTGTTATGTATTTGTTAGTCCAATGATGAAGCGACCGCTGTGTCCTGCTGCTCTGTGTGTTTCCCCTGGCCCTGCTCTCCCAGGAAAAGCAGAGGCTAAACAGGGACAACCTGCTTGATGGAAGTGACACTGCTGGCCCCAGACCCTGTGGTCATCTCTGCAATTAAACATTATGAAGCCCAGTCCTGGCTGGGCAGGAGATCAAGGCAGGTGCAGAGGATGGAGTCAATTTTGGCCGGTGCCAAAGAGCACTGACCTCCAAACCTGAGGTTTGCTGATGGTTTGTTGAGATCTGCCACCCTGGATTTTCCACCCAAAGCCTGGCTTGGATTTTCAGGTTGTGCCAGGGACAGGAATTTTAGCAGGTACAATCTGTGGCCCATGGCTGTCCCCAAAGTTTTTAATTCCCAGCTCCCAGCCAGTGTCCTGACAAAGTTTGGGGTAGTTTGGGCTGGAGGTCACCCCAAGTCAGCAGTTTAGTTCAGCCCTGGTAGGAGTGTGGTTTAAACCATGAACTGGTTTAGGAAGCAAGGGAAATACAAGCTCTGCTCTGATTTATTGCCTTATCTACAGATGTAGCCACCCACCTTTTTTTCCCCCAGAAAACACAGGGAAAAAAAGAGTCTAGACTTGCTATTCTCCATGGCAACTGCTCTTCAAAAACCCCCTGGGATCAGGTGTGAAAACCACAAAGTTTGGCCATTTTTGGTGCAATTTCTTCATCATCTGGATGCCCACTAGTGAATGAAGTGCCCTCTCTCCACATCCTTTTTTTAAGATTTAAGTCACACTTGGCCAGAGGCCTGAGCATGATCACTGCAAATAAAGCTTCCTCTACCGAGCCTCCCAATAAAGCATCTGTACTTATTTAAAAGAGCAATAAAAGAACACTCAGAAGCCTTATGAACCCTGGGAACTCATTGAATTATCCAGAAAATAGTAAATGCTGTTTTCCGTGGAAAAATGATCCAAAGACTTAAGACCGTTTTGGGGTTTTTTTGTTTGTTTGTTTGCTTGTTTTGCTGTCAGAAATCAGATAGATGGGAGAAATTGGGCTTTTTTGCAAGCAGTTCATTCAAAATCCCCATTCCCCATCCTAATAACGCTTGATGGGAAATTTTCAATTAGCCCAGATCATTATCAACATTTTGCAAATTAGGGAGACTCAGGCACAGAAGTGTAATCATTTGTTTATGGGCGTTGTGCATGTCAGAAAGCAGATTAGGGCTGTCCCCTGGGCGAGTCCTGATAGCCTGGCCGGTTCCACTGGGGCCTCTGGAGCTGCTCAACTCCACTGCAGACTTGCTCAGAATGAGGAGAGGCTGTTTGTTCAAGGCTAATTTTAATTATTTTTTGTGTCTTTAAAGAGGAAACCCTTGTCATAGATCTGGGAATCCAAGCTGTCCCTTGCATGTAGATGTTCCTCTAGCTCTGGTTGGTTTGGTCTCAAACTCGGATGACATGGGAAGTGTAGAAAGTGTGACTTCAGTTTTCCAATCAGATCTTCCTGCTATGGTGTAGAATCTTAATTTTTTTTTTTAATCTTGTGAATTAAACTTAAAAATTAAAAGAATCTTCCAAACCAGAGGAAAAAAATATATATTAAAAAAAGAAAATTAAAAAAAAAGAAAAAAACCCCCAAAACTCTGTTTCCTTTATGGTTCTTAGAATCACGGCATGCTTTGGGTTGGAAAGGACCTCAAAGGCCATCTCATTCCAAGCCCCTGCTGTGCTCAGGCACACCTTCCACCACTCCAGATTTTTAACTGCAACGCTCCAGAGCAGCTTTGATTCAAACCATAACATTTGGCAGGTGATCAGTCCATAAATATCCTAATTGCTGATAGAGTTTTAAATTAAATGTGTAATGAGATCCTTTTCTGTCCTTTCAAAATCTTTTTTTTTTCACTACAGTCGCAGAAGGAATTTAAAAAAAAATTTTTTTTACAGAATCGAGTGGGAACGGGGGAAAATAAAGTACAACAAACGTGCTGCAGAGCTCGATTCAGCTCTGCTTAGTGCCTGCTCATGCTTTATTAATTGTGAGAGCACTGCTGCCCCCTCATAGGTGTTGAGCTGGCTCGGGGTTCCCTGGGGAAGCTCATCTGTGTTTGTGTTTGTGAGGAAAGGCACGGCAGGGTTGTTTGGACAGATCCTGGGATGCACTAATTAGAAGTTAAAGATCCACATTCTGGCACGAGACGGGAATGCATTAGAGCAAGGGAGCACTTTCTAATGCTCTGCCTCCTCGGCAGCACACGCCGCGTTAAAGCCCACGGTGTTTCTTTGATCCACGCTACCAAAATAATTCCAGGGACGAACACAAATGAGGGATAATAACTAATTTCACTGGACTTATTGGAGAGCCACACTGCAGAAGATTAGGATATCCAGAGCAGACTGTAATTGGTGGGAGATTGGGGTCTGATGCCTGTTTATCTATTCTATTAATCTCTCTCTGCATCTGTCCTTCCACTCCATCAGTTACCCATTAGCCATCATTTAGCTCCTGTTCCTGTCTTTCCTGCCTTCAGTGTCTCACCCTTTCTGTCTGCTTGTTAGCTAGAACAGATGTAAGGAAATTGCATTCTGCACAAATGGGAGCTCTGGACGGGCTGGATTCGGGGTTTGAATGTTCTGATGTGACTTTGCAGAAGTTTAGAAACTCTTCTGCATTCAGGGCAGCACTGTGGCAGTGAAATTGGTCCCCCACCAGTGATCCACTATTCAGTACCTGTTAAATCATCTCTACAGGGTGCTGGTGGGTGAGTGAGATTCCAGGTTTTAAGACATTGGGATCATGCTTGGGATTGTGTCCATTGTCTTCCCTTTTTTTTTTATTCTCTTCTTGTGAGCCTGACTTGTAGTTCAAGTGCCATTTATAGGGAAGTGCTGAGGGATGAAGAGCCAGGCCAGGTCTAGGTTGAATATAGTGGAATTGTCAACATTTGCCATCTGATCATCCATCCATCCATCCATCCATCCATCCATCCATCCATCCATCCATCCATCCATCCATCCATCCATCCACAGCTACTCTGTGCCTCTTCCCATTCCTGCCTCTCTGTGTGCTCTCCCTTTCCTCTGCCTGTCATCCCTCTGCTCTCCTCCTCAGCCCTGGACTGTTCATTTAGACTCCATTTACCTCTTCACTGTTGATTTTGCACGTTAAAATCCCTGCCCATCTTTGCTTAGCTAATGGGGATATTCTCTGGCTCTCATTTTGTAATAGGGCGTTAATTAGACTTTTCTAATGGGATCCCTTTGGAATTGCACGTTGCATCCACAAGAGACCTTAATGCTTTTATATATATTTATTTTTTCTTGTGGAAACCAAAGGAATTGGACATGTTTTCACTCTGGTCTTGAAGCCTGGCCACCAAGCTCCAAAAAACCAAGGTGCACCTGAGGAGTGGGGTAGAGAATCCCCCATCTGCCATTAAAAAAACTAAAATCAGTCATCAAAAACTCCCTCAATTCCATCCAGAGGGAACATATACTGTACAGGAGGAACAATGAGATGGAATTAGGGAGATTTATTGATGTGTCTGTGTAAAATGAAGAAAACACAGGCCTTGGAGACCTCTGGGAATCTTGGGCTTGAGTATTCTTAAAGCTTCCATGGATTTTTTACCTGTGTGTTAAAAATATTGTTAACCCCTGAGGAAATTTAGTGCCCAGAATCAATGAACGTGACACACAGGTGCCCAATAATGGAAAATGGGATTGATGGTTTGGGCTGGTAAAATCAGCCCAGCAGTTAATCCTGCTGCCACAACAAGCCCGTCAATAAAGCCTCCCTGCTGATTCCTGCAAGGATTTAGGGAATACAGCAAAGCATCTGGGAAGACAAGAGTTGGGTTTGCCTCAGCAGTGTTGGAAAAAAGGTGGGAATTCAGCTCCAGCAGGGAAGAGTGTGTTCTCTAGAACAGGTCTGGGCACTGAATCAGGGACAGCACATGGCAGCACCTCCCACTCCCAAATGCTGGAAAGATATTCCCCAAAACCCCTACAGCTCCGACTTCTCGTCTCCCTCCCAGCTATTCCTGGCTGTTTTGGGGCACACTGGCAGACTTCCTGATCTTTTCCAGGTTGGTAGACTGAAAGAAAGTTTTCGCTGCACTTCGGTTCCCTCTGGATCTGACCTTGCACTGATTTTGGAGTGTGAGCAAAGCGTCCCTGAATTTCTTGTTTTGTCAGGAAGGGCAGACTCTGAGAAGGAATAAAAGGTGCTTTTCTTTACCTGACCCTCAGTATGGTGGCAGTGAGACCATGTGTGAAAGGAAGAGAGATTAATTTTGTGGGAGGCAGCATTTGGGAGACTCTATCCTGTGGGAAAACATCCCAAATGATGGGACCTGGGGAAGGTGAGCTGGTGCCTCTTCCAGTCTTGGCACATCAGGGTCATCTCACTCCTTCTTGGAGCAGATCAAGCTGCCTCTGGGTTTCTCTTCAGGTGATGAATTATTTGGATCTCTCCTGCTTCCCTGCCAGGCTCTGAGCTGGGATTTGTCTCCTGGATGTGTCCAACATTTTGAGCCATGGAGCAGGAGAGGGAGCAGGATTGCACCAGGCTGGTGTAGCCAATCTTTGGGTTCTGTGCCTGAGGGTTTCTCCTCCTCCACACCACATGAGCAGGAGTGGGGTTGGGATTGTGCTTGGAAAGAAAATATGGGGCAATCTCGACTTAGAGATGCTGCTCCTTTTTCTCTTTGTAATTTGCCCCATCAGGGGTTTGGGTTGGACCTTTAAAGACCCCCAGGTCCAACCCCCCTGCCATGTTCTTCAACAAGAAAATGTTGCTCAGAGCCCTGTCCAAGCTGACCCTGAACGTTTCCAGGGATGGATGGGGCAGCCACCATCTCTCTGGGCAACCTGTGCTAACGTTTCACCACCACCATCATCAAAAACTTGTTCCTTATATCAATGTTTCACGAGCTCAAACGCTTTGTTTCCTCAGAGGTTGTCCTTGTTTTGAAGTTGATCCTCTTTTTTTCTTCCTTAAGCTCCGAGCTCATGAGGAAATCAGCTGTTGGTTGCTAGGCTGCAGCAAGCCCCCAAGTGCTGATGGAGCCAGGCTGTGTCTGAGAAATTTGGGTCCCAGGCCAAATTTCAGACACTCACAGATTTCGGGGCAGTGTGGATGTGACTCTCCAGTTCTTTCCCTTCATGGGAGGTGAATCTCTAATCTCTTCCTCAGCTCTTTCCAGACACGGGGATTTTGGGGTTGCGGATCAGATCCACCTCTGTGTCTCTAAATAACAATAAGGGGATTATCCTCCTCGAGGGGGTGGGAATTGGAGGGAGCACTGGGCTCTGCAGGAGACTCTCTGGGACCCATATGTTGGGTGGATGGTTAATTTTTTGCAGTAGGCCAAAGACCAGCAAATCTGCCTTGTGTCGATGCTGGGTGCCCCAGATCAAGGAAAAAAAAATATAAAATTGCTGATGGTGCCCACTCTGTGGAGAGGGGGGAAATGTCTGTGCAAGTCTATTACATCTGGGCTTCTTTCCAGAGTGAATAAAAACCTTCTGTACGTCCGGAGTTATCAACATATTCTTTTTTATTCCTGTCAATTAATCTGGTCTGAATGAGTCGCTGCTGCTCATGGAATAAAAGCCTTGAATGTAAAGTCTTGTTTCTCATCTGCTTCGTGGACTACACGCCGATGTTTCTGGCCCTGGAATGATGCTGTTCAATTATTTTGAGCTAAATCAAGCCTGTTTTGGCCTAAAAAACCTGCTGGCCTCACTGAAGGAGCTCAATGGTGAGGAGGGATCATCCCAGCTGCACCCTGCTTCAGACACTGCTTTTCCAACCCTGGCACCTCTTGCCCTTCTCCCCGTGCTGTTTATTTTTCCCTTCCCACAGATGAAAGGCAGAGAAGCAAACTGCAGCAAGGCTAGATTGTTCATGGCTTATTGAACAATTAGTTTCAGCTCGGGGTCTAATCTTCCGGCATTTCTTTTCTTCCCTTTGTGTGCCAAGCGTGCCTTGGAAACTTGTTGGCTTCAGGACTCGTGTGGTGCCGAGGCTTTGGGCTCAAACTTGGCTCAGAAGGCTGCAGTGCCCAGAGCAAAGCAGGTGTGAGCTGCTCTGACAGGAGGAGGATTGGGGCTGTAAACAAAAATAAAGAAAAAAGGCTGCAAAAAAAAAAGCATAGCTCAGGCTTGGATATGCCCCTCTGGCATTTTTCTTCTCGAGGCTGGCTGAGGTTTTTAACCTTTTAGCCCCTTTTCAAGTCTCCCCATGGTTCCTTTGGCTGGTGGGCTGTGTCAGGAATGCAGGATCTGCTGGTGCACAACTCCCTGAAATGCTGGGAGGGTGTCAGGCATCGGGACAGGTCTTTGCAGAGTGGGACAGTGCCAACATCCTCCTGTGGCACCAGAACAAGGCTGCACCAGCTCCTTTCTGTCCCCTGAGTGAGCTTTGCTGCTGTGTGCCAGGAGCTGGAGTGTTTGTGCTTCTGGAGGAGGAAGGGTTTGGATGTTGTCTCTTAGAATTTCGGGGCCATCCCAAGGCTTGGGACTGGGGGAGAAACCTGACTGAGAGGAGGATTGTGCCTCATTCCTCACCCAGCGCCTTCTTCCTTTGGGCTCTGCTCCATCTTACTCCAACCTGGCACATTTCTCATCCCCAGTGTTTGTGGCACTGTTTATTTGGGATTTTTTTCCAGCTGTAGCTACTCCTGACCTCTCCCTCACACGTGAATGGATTTTTTTCCTCCCACATTTGGGCTCCTCCTGCCCTCCCAACCCAGTAATCTTGCTACTGTTCACTACTCCATAAAGAG
Source organism: Sterrhoptilus dennistouni (assembly GCA_013397095.1). NCBI lineage: Eukaryota > Metazoa > Chordata > Aves > Passeriformes > Zosteropidae > Sterrhoptilus > Sterrhoptilus dennistouni. The sequence continues at coordinate 184,330 of VWZU01004227.1, forward strand.
GGTTCAGTTCAAGTGAAAACCCACCCCCCCACCATTAGCTGCTCCAACTTAAGCCTCAGGCAAATAGTCATTGAGGATTTATTTTTATTAAAAAAAAAAAGAAAAAAATAGTCGGATTAAATATTCTGATGAACAAGAATAACATTAGCAGCTGTGCCTGCTCAGCCAGCGTGATCCCATCCCTCATATCATAAGCTGATTGCCTGGATGGGTCAGTGAGTTGTGCCAGCAGCCCTGCACTGATAATGCTTTACATGTTGTTTTCATAGAGTGCATGAGGGATCTGGGAAGGGTTGTGATATCCAGAGAGGCTCTGTGGGGGCAGAAATCCCTCCTCTAGATGTCTTTGGGTGTTGTTGAGCACATCTGAAGCTGTGACTGTGACAGACCACCTGGCAGAGGTGCCATGAGTGGTCAGTGTCTGCTCCCTGCAGCACCTGGAGGGGGTGATGGGGACACTGGGGAGCCTCAGCTCAGGTGGGGAGAGGTGACCCGGGCCTTTCTGCTCGGACAGTGTGGAGCTTTTCCCAGGCTGCACCCTCTGATGGCTCAAAGGATGGCACAGGGTGGAGGGAATGTGAGGCAACAAACCTCCTGTCCCACCCTGAGGAGCAGGGCCTGAATGATGCTGTAACCCCCTGACACAAACCTGAGCAGTATCCTTGAGCCAGCCTCATTTCAAGGTGCTCAGTTATTACTTGAAGCAGTAAAATCCATTTTTCTGCCTCCACAGCACCCAGAATTAGGGTTTCTTCCCCCTGGTGAGCAGTCCCCAGGCCCTGCTGGCTGTTTGTGTTCCAATGTTTGTATTAATGGTGCCAACACTCACCTTAAATCCTGCTGATGCTGAACCCTGGGCTGGCCCCTGCTTCACAAGGCCATGCCAAAAAGCTGTGGGATGCCCTTTGAAGATGGGCAAGCAGGAGCCATAAAATTATGCAGCCTTATTAGTGCTGTTATTATTTGTTCTCTGCAAACATCTGAGACTCTTCTTCGTCCCCCGCTGCTCCCAAATCCTGTGGCAGCTCTCAGGAACCTGCAATCAGAGGCACCACTCAGCAGCCCCAAACTGCACGTGGGGATCCCAAGGGAGGGTGAATTCTTGTCCCCTTCCCAGATTCATCTCTCCAGGAGGGCCATGTGTGCCTCAGAAGCCTCTGTGCCATGTATGTCTGCTGCCAGGAGATAAATCCCAGCCGGGCAGAGGGGAACATCCTCCTGGGGTGCCAGCCCTTGGGAGCTGGGCAGCAGAGGCAGAGGAAAAAGCCCAATTTTCACTGGAAATCAAAGAATTGCAGAATGGTTTGGGTTGGGAGGGAACTTTAGGATCATCTCATTCCAACCCTCCTCCAGGGGCACCTTCCACTATCCCAGGGTGTTCCAAGCCTCGTCCAACCTGGCCTTGGGTATCTCTAGGATGGGGAATTGACATCTTGGATATCTTTTCCCAGCTGGATCTTGCCCTGAAATGTGGGAAGGTGGATGAGGTCTTGCTGGCTGGCTGAGGTTTTCACCCTCATTTTGTTAATTATGGCTTTGCCAAGGAGGAAACTTCCCTGTTGGAAGTGGAAACTGCCACAGAGGCTCTTCTGAGCCACATCCTCCTTGAGGGACTGGTGTAAGCTCCAAAAGACAGATCCTAATCAGCATCAGTAGCTTCTAGCTGAAAATCTGCTTGGGTTTTTTTGTGTTGTTGTGGGGTTTTTTTTGTGTTTTATTTGTGGGTTTTTAATTTTTTTTCTTTTATTTATTTTTTTTTTTTCACTTTGGAGAATTTCATTAGTTACAGTGTATAAAATCAAGACTGTGACTTTATCCATTTGTTGGTCTGGGCTTTTCTCTTTTATCCTGGAATATCTTGCATTATTCTAGGACCTCTATTTCAGTGCTACAAACTAGAAAAACTCCAAATATTACATTTCTGCTGTCTGTAATTTTCCAAGAATTTCTAGTGGATCCAGGACTTTTATCAGGATTTTCATTCCCATGGCAGGAAAATTGGAATCAGAAGATCTTTCCAACCCAACCCATTCTGTAATTCTGTGATTCCATGATGTTTTCTCTCCATGGGGAGGACACTTTCACAGGGATGAAGAGCAGAGTGTGTTCGTTTTCAGAGGGTGATGGATGGGGTAGGAATTGATGTATGAAAGTGTTGTTCCCCTTATTCCGCAGAGATATTCTCTTTTTTTTTTTTTTTTTTTTTTTTTTTTTTTTTTTGTGATTGGAGAGAAGCATCTGCTCTGTCCCAGCAAAGCAGAGCTTCTCTGGGGCTTCAGGAAGTTGTTCCACAAATATCCCCATGTGCCTTGTGAAGAGGAGCTGTGTAAACATCGTGACCTGTGAGCTGGAAGTTGACCAGAATTTAACAGGCAAAAAAGAGTCAGGAGAGCTCTCCCAGCCTGGGAACAAATATCCCATATCCAACATAGGATCATGGTGGTGTTCAGGCTGGAAAAGGCTTTTAGAATCATGGAATAAAATCACAGAATTGTTTAGGTTGGAGAAGCCCTTTAAGATCGAGTCCAACCTTTCCCCAGCGCTGCCAAGGCCATTTGTGTCCCTAAGTGCCACATCCACTGAGCTTTTAAATCTCTCCAGGAATGATGACCACGATTATGGGAATGGGACAGGAGCAGAGAGTGGACCTGATGCTTGGCTTCCACCAAGAAGATGAGGAATTAATTAAAAAAAAATGCATTGGGACAGTTTTGTTGAGTTGCTGTGGATGATTTTCCACCTCTCCACATGTTTGACTCATTTTCTGAACCCTTCCTCCTATCCTGACCCCTCCAAATCTCCTGCCACTGGCATCCAAATTGCACCAGGGCAATACCTCTTCCATATTCTAGTGCAGGAGAGAATTGAAAGGGAAAAAAAAAAGGGGGCAGAAAAAGGAGCAAAAGACCCACTTATGACACGGGAAATTAAATAATTAGCAAATGTGGCAGGAAAGACGATGAAAAACAAGTGCAATGATTCATGTTCTGTGTCTCCCACTGTACAGAACACTTTTAAGTGTCAGACAGCATGACAGTCACTCTTTAAAGCCAATTAAAGTTTTATAATAAATAGAAGCTTTTTATTTATTTTTTTTAATCTCTCTCTCCCTGTGAGACGGTGATGGAGTTTGCAGGAGAGAGCTGGGTGTGATGCATTTGCCAGAAATCCACAACAAATGGGTACAGAGACCTGCTTTTCAAAAGCCTTTTTATGCCAATTATTTACCTTCCTTAAATTCAGCTCCGGAGGGGGAAGCAGCCGTAATAATATCGCATTTTCTCCTTGTGCTTTTTATTCGAGGAGATTACAGCTGATAACCTGGAGAGGGCAGGGAGAGGGGCTCTCTTTTCATGCTCGGGCAAGGTGATTTTTTTGGGAGCTCAGGGAACAGCAGAGCAATACGTGAGCTGGCAGCAGATTTTGGGACCCCTGTGGGCAGGGATTTCATTTGGAGAAGGCAGGTTGCTCTGAGCTCTGCAGGTGGAGGTGGGTTTGGAGGTCAGGTGGGGGTCCAATTAAGTGAAGCAGGGTCATTTTAGGGGCCACGAGAGCAAAGGATGTGAGAGAAGGAGCTGGGATTTATTTTCTTTGTGCGCCATCTCTCCCAGGGAGACTGGTGCTTGTTGACCTCTTGGACTGGCCATACTGGGAAATGCTGTAAATTGTGAGCAGCTCTGGTGGAGGCTGTGCAGAGGAGGGGACACTGGGGACTCTGGTTTTGTAGCATGGGCTTGCACAGGATTCGTTTCACCAAGCTCCTCCTTGGCTGCTCCTGCTGCACAGCTCATTGCCGTTTTGTCTTTGTATTAATGGTACTTCTCAACAAAAGAAAAACAAACAAAAAGGAGGATTTTCCACCACTCCAGATCAAGTTCACAGCTCTGAATTAGGAGATCTTGCTTTCTCCAAGCCTGGGGAACAAGCTGTGGGTGATGCTCCTCTCTAAGGCTCTTCATCCTCCTTTTCATCCTCCCCTTTCCCCATTTCCTCTCCCATCGATGGCGCTTGTGTTTGCGCGCCTTTATCACACACATGCAAAAACACACCTCAAACCAACTGAAACGTTAATCCAATTAACATCCAAAGGAAATGAAAGGACACTGAAATTGGAGGTCTCCCTTGCCGTAGCCACCAGCCTCCCTTGGTGCCAATACCTCTGTGTGAATCTCCTCAGACTGGAGCCTGCGGTTCCCACTTTCATGTTTTTGGAGTGGGCAGAACTCAAAGGCAGGAAAACATCTCCTTTGTTCGCTGTCTCCCCAGCTTTATTGGGGAGGGTGATGAAATTATTCCGTAGCTTTGCTGCCAGAGGGGAGTTGGTGTTCCTGCTATAAGCAAAGATCCCTTTAATTGGACAGAGTGAATATTCACTCTTTAATAACGCCGGGGCTCTAATCCTTCGTTAGGTGCCTGCATCCCCCCTCCTCCCCAATGGTTTTTAATGACCCGTTGCCTGCATCATTAATATCACAAGTGCTGACACCAGGAGGAAATGCAACAATCAAAGGGAGACCCTCAGAGGTCCGGGAGCAACATTTTCCATGTCCCCTTTGTTGTAGGGAAAACGTCCATGGGTGCCCTGTGCAACCAAAACGGCTTCAAGTTCTGGCCTCTCGTGGTGGGCAAGGGGAGGGTTAACTCCTGCAAATTGCAGGAGCTCAATTAGTTCAATTAGGAGCTTGATAACTAAAGCAGATCTTCCTGAGCATCAGTCTAGGGCCCTGGGCTCTGCCTGCAGGCTCTGAGCACTCCCACACTGCCCCGTTCCCTGGGGTTTGCAGCTTTTGAGGGCAGCCTGGCTTCCAGAGGGAAGGTGGGATTCCCACCCTCTTTACTCCATCCAGGGCTGGAGCAGCTCTCTGCAGGAATCCATGCCATTACTCCAGCATATTCATGAAGGCAGAGTCAGGCCCAGAGAGTCCCAACTGGGGGATATTCCATAAATCAGAAGAAAAATGGTAAAATCCTTTTCTTTTTTTTTCCCCTCTGGTTTTTTTCAGTGTTCTTTTGAGTGCCTTCCCAGCAGTGCATGAGCAATAAGCACCAGTCACATCCATCCATCCCCAACTGTAATTTTTTTTTTCTCCTGCGTGACAGCACTTGCCTTTTGATAATCTCAGAAGGAGACGAGGGGGTATTAACATAACAAATCTGTGGCTGTCTAGAGAGTTCCATGTTGCTGGCACGTCACAGGATGTGTACACTGAGGGCTGCTCAGTTCTCATTGTTCTAAATCCACCCTGTGTATTAAGACCTAATGAATTACTACCTGACAAATTAAGCAGCTGCTGCAAGGAGCCCGCATTGGCAGTGTCCTTCTCTCCCCTCCTCCTGTGGCATTTGGATTTTACAGCTTTTATCCTCGTGCTGTCAGCCTTGGGAAACACTTTGGTGACTCTGCATTGTGGTGAGTGCAGTGGATGCTCTGCTGAATTAATGGTACACGTGGTGGCGTTGGGAGAATGGATGTGGCCAGTATGATCCTTTATGAGGATTTTAGGCTTAAAATGGGAGGGTTAGTTCATAGAATTGTAAAATATCTTAATTTAGAAAGGACCCACAAAGATCACAGAGTCCAATTCCTTGTGAACAACCAAATCTGGGAAAGGGCACAGGGAAGGGCTCTGGTCTATCCCAAGCTGCTGCACCCAGGAGAGAAAAGCAGCTCTCTCTGCAGTGGGGGAACAGCCCAGCAGTGCTTTTGACAGCTGTGGAGGGGGAGAAGTGACTCATCTCTCTGGGTTACATTAGATGAGAGAAAAGTGTTTGTCTAAGCTAGAATTTAATGAGAAAATAGGGGTTAATAACCTCCAACTCTTGGCTGTTCTGGGAATATTAGCTTCAGTTTTCCTGTCCTTTTCTATCTAATTTATGCTGGGGTGGGTACACTCACAGAGATGCCCCAGCTGTGATGTCTCCCTGGTGGAGCACAGTGTTGGGCTCAGAGCTGTCGTCTTCTTCCATCAAGGCACAGGATGCTGCTCTGGAGGAAAAAAAAAGAAATATGTTTACTCCCAAGTTTTCTTTCACTTTCTAAAGTGCTAAATGATTAACTTCCCAGCCTCCTCACACTGCAGACAGTGTTTGTGCAGCTTTTATTACCTGAGCTGCTCTGGCATAGGAAGTTCTGTGCCATGGGTGAACCGCTCGTCTCTCCGGAGCGTCTCGAGCAGCCACACGTCTCCCCTTTCATCCCCATCCCGGCTGCCTCCTCCAGCTGCTGCAGGAAGAGAGGCAGACTCCTCTTGCAAACCACAGGAAGATGCTTTTCTCCTCCACCGCATCAGTCCTTTCATGGCTGGCACCACCACAGTGCATGTGAACCCAACTCTTTTGTGGTCCGGCATCCTGGAGTAGATGCTGTGTGGAGACAGTGGCAGTGTGGAGACAGCCTGTCTCAGCCTGGCAGGGATTGGATGGTGTCAAAGGTGATGGGATGTTGACACCTGCTTATCTTCCCGTGCCTGGTTGCCCCAAACCTCTTCATTAGATCAGCATCTGTTTGCAGCAGCTTCTCTGCTCTGCTCTTTGTTACCGTGGTGTGCGCTGAGAAGGGTGAGGAAGGTGGGATGTTGGAATTTAGGCTTATGAGGTCTAAGCTGATATGGAGTGATTTATGATCATACCAATCTCCTCCCACAGACCCTGTAGTCTCAGAGGAGCTCCTCATATGAATACATTCATTGCCAGGTGGATTGGCACTTGGAGCAGCCTGCTCTGGTGGGAGGTGTCCCTGCTCGTGGCAGGGAGCTGGAACTGGATGAGTTTTAGATTCCTTTCAACCCAAAGCCCTCTGTAAATCTGTGAGTCCTTCTCCTGGAAGGAAACCTCCAGGCTGGGCTTTTCTTGTGAGTTAAAATCAGACACACCTCAAGTGGAACATGTCCAGTTAGTAATCGGGCTGTGACACTGCCCAGGGACAGCTCTGTGCTCCTTTCTCTGCCGCAGACATCAGCTGGTACTGGCTGGGTTATCATCTGTTCTCAGATTGTGTGAGCATCATATCCTTAAAAATGGGCGTGTGGGTTCACACACACCTTATTGCAGAGCTCACAATAACTCCAGAGACTTTGTCTGTGCAGAGTTCACTGTTGAGCTGCTTTAAGAACCAGCTCCCAGGGCAGAAACATATTCAGACTTCTGCGTACAACCTTCACACACAGGGAACACCCGAAGGCATGTTCTCCCCTACACAGCCCTGAAGGCAGTTCTGAGTTTTCCCTGGATCCTGGCAGGCTTCCCCACGCCAAAAGGCTCTGACTGTGCCTCCTTTGCAGGTGCCACATGCTGTCTGCAAGCACAGACGTCCCACAGAGGGATCTTGTGTGGCCAAGAAGCCCAGCTGTCCCCAGGCAGTGTGACAGCTCTGAGTGTGGCAGCAGCCACAGCCACCCTGAGCACAGGGGGTGCAGACCAGCCTGGGAAATGTGTGTGCACCTTGGGGGTAAAATGGGGATCTGGGAGTCCTGATGGCTTGGCAGATATGGGGTAAGAGTTGGAAATTCTAAGGAATGCTGTTGTGGTTTGCTGTAATGTCACAGCTCTTTTTGACCCACTTCCATGCATCTAGTCATAGAATAATTTGGCTCAAAAAGGACCTTCCAAGGTGTAGTTCAACCCACACCTGATTGTCCAGAGCCCTGTGCAACTTGAACTTTAGTTTTTCCAGGGATGAGGTGTCTACCACATCTCTGAGCAATTTGTGCCTCGTCATGCCCACTGTAAAAAATTTCTTTCTTATGTCGAATTTCAAAAGCTCCTGCCTGTGTAGCTGTGCCTGAAGACTCCCTCCCTCCCCAGAGCTCAGGGTGAACACCCCCAAATTCCCAAAATCATTGTCCTGGTCCAGCTGGGACCCTGCTTTCCCAAAACCAGTGGTGAGGGCTCCTTGGTAAAGGGGTTGCACCATTGGTGCCTCTCTGGCAATAAGACAAAAGAAGATAATGGAACCTCTAAGAGCATCTGGAAAAACTCTGATCCTTGGAAGGAGTTATTATTACAATTTTTGTGATCTGTCAAGTCTAATAAAAGACCCAGCCACATGAACTGGAACAGCTTTACGGGCCAGTGGGGACTATTTTTTGATTTATTTCCTTGATCTGCTGCAGACAAGTGTCCCTTTGATGCATTTGATGGCACTTTATTGATATCACCTCTTTTGCCAAGCCATGTTCAATCATAGCCATCAATGACAGCATTTGAAAAGCTTCTTGCAGTTAGTACAAACTAAACTCTGCTTTTCATTATCAATATCAGTATCAATATCAATGCACTACTTTCCCTGTCCCAATCTAAATTCTCTGCCCCAGCTAGCCTAGTTTAATCCACTTAATTGTTTTTCCTTCACTTTACCCCCTCTATCTACTTTGCCCCATCCTCCTTCATCCCCACCATCTTTCCCCTTTCCCTTCGCTTCCCTTTGCACTCTGACCCCATCAACTGTGTCCATCCCTTTTCTGATGCTGACCCCTCTTTGTCTTCATTCATCCCTGTCCTCCCTCCCTGCTCCATCCTTTCCCCAGTCTGCTCAAGGCTCCTGTTGCAGACACTCTCTCAGCTCTGGAACAGCACATGACACTCCTGGCAGTCGTTCTGAGCTTGGCTGCTGTCCCCAAGTTGTCTAAGACTCTTCTGAGAATGATGAGAAGCTGCTGTGTGCCTTCAAAGTCACAGCTAATTGCATTAGCTCCAGATCATGTAACTCCTGTAGATGACAGCTGCCAAATTTAGGAGCACTAAGAGAGGTCTTATAGGAGATGACGGGGAATGGTGTGCTGGATTCAGCAGAAAGGAAATTCTGGGCGTTTTCAAAGGCATTGGTGGTGGGTTCTGTGTCTTTCAGAATGGGTTATGCCCTCTTATTCTGTCTTTATGGGAGTATTATCTGTATTATCTATATTATCTATATATTATCTATTTATCACCCCATTCTCAAGCCCAGAATTGCCCACCATCCCCACTGAAAATTCAGGGTATGGAGGAAGATAATCTAAACAGACTAAACCCTCACCTCCCTCATCTCCCTCTGTCTGTTCCACTCCCTGTTTTTCTGGTGGTTTCTGAAAGTAAATTGCAGTTTCCAAACCATCTCAAACCTCAAAGCACTTGCACTAGAGGCATCTTGCTGTTAAATACTTGGTGTTAAATACTGCTTTGCTCATCTCTGTCTCAGTGCTTTTATGTCCCTGTGTTTGCACAACTTTGGAGAAATGGGATGAAATTCACCCACCTCCACCAAAAGCTTGAGGTGGTTTGGACTAGTATTTCCCTCTCCCACGACACTGAAGCCATAGCTGGGAGTTTTCTCTCTGCACTCAGTCTCACAAGACCAGCTACTGTGTTTTCCTCCTCGTGGAGGATATTAAGAACATCTGAACTTGAGAACACAACTTTCTCTGGGGAGGTCACGCAGGAAAGTTCACAGAAGGTGGTTTCCTTTTTCTCTGAGATCATTGATGATTCCTCTGTCTGCTGAGAGCAGTCCCTCTCAACCTGAGAGCAAAACAAGCATCCACAATGCACCAGGAGATCTAAACCCAGCTCTGGCAGTGCTGAAATAAAGGCTGTGATCACCCAGTCCCTGTAGCTGGAGGGCAAAAATGTCACAGCCACAGTGATCTGGGACAAGGCAGAAATTTATCTGCTGAGATCTCACACAGCTCTGTTTTTATCTCAGGATCAGATACGAACTCACACCCCAGTATCAAACAATCCTGTGGTTTAATTTGACCTCAGAAAAGACATTAATATTAAGAGACAAGATTAAATACAGCTCTTGGCCAGCTGATTGCATGGCTTCTATTCCTTCTGCACTTGCATTGCTTCCTTTGGTGGAGCCCACAAGAGGTCCCATAGCATGTTTAGCTCCAGCTCCATGGGAACACCAAGGAGAACTTTTCAATCTTGTCCAGTTCCAGGTCACCTGAGGTCTCTGAGTCCTGCTGAGCAGCATGATTGGTGTGAAAGGATGAGCTGCTTGGTGTTTGCAGCTCATTTCTGTCTGCTCTGTCTGGACACTCATTAAGTGATTTTTTTTTTAGCACTCTTACAGATGATTTTTTTTTTCAGACACCACACTTTATGTTCATTTTTGCAATGAAACCTGACTCTGAAAAGTCAGTTTATCTGGTCAGCCTGTGAAATTATAATATGGGGACCATGCCTTCAGTCCAAAGAACCTGAAATTCATTAATGATCATGTAGAGCAGTTGCATCTGCTGCATGGCTGCATCTGCAACCCAGGCAGATTAGGATGGAGATATTCGAAGCCATCTAACAGATTTAAGAGAAATGGAAAAATAACCCCAAACAACCCATAAGTAAACCCTTCCTGCTAGTTTGAAGGAAAATTGTTTTAAATCCCCTAATCGGCTCTGAGATGAACCTCTAAGCAACATGTTCAAGGTCAGATGGGGAGCCTGTCACTAGGGGGGTGCTAACCCAGATCTGTGGGGCTCCGGCCATGCAGCATCCTCAATTCACCTGCCTTAGGGATCAGGTAATCCCTCAGAGCAGACTTTTCCCAGGGAGGAGGGACCATAACCAGCCTCTTCCCAGGACTCTGCAGAGCCATTCACTCCATGGAAATCATCAGCCACTTGTGGGCCAGCTGAGAATAATAAGAATAAAATAAATTAAAAACCCACAAACACCTAAATCTTAGGAAAATTTTGCTTAGCTTTCCATGGAGGAGGTGAGAGGAAAGGCAACAACTGTCTTGCCCCACTGGAGTGTTGGATCCAGTGAATATCACTCTGATGCTTCCCACGTTTTCCAGAGCCAGACGGCTCAAGGCTGTGTTAATCTCCCTTCCATCCATAAGCCTTTCCCAAATAAATCCTTGTGCTCACAATCCCCCCGTGGTGAGTGATCCCCCTTGTTAGGGAAGGAGGAACTGAGGTGCAGATCTGGCAGGGCACAGATGGGAACTCTCAGTATATCCCCAATTTTCCCGCTGAGAATTCACGTGCAGAGCTCTCCCATCAATAATCGCGGGCCAAGGGTAGATTACTGATTTATTTTATGCAGAGAGGAGCACAGATAAAAATAACCTAGTTGATACAGTTGTGGAAGCCAAGCTGAGGCTCTGGGCTGTGTTTACATTCAGGGCAGGGCACTGGGGGATGCTCGGGAGGGAAACGTTCCGAAGGTGACTCCCGGTTCTCCCGATGACAAATGGCTGCAAACTGATCCAGCAGACTCTTCCCAGCCTGGAGCAGGCTGAGGGATGTCAGCAGTGCCCCGAGGTGATGTGAGGGCATTCCGTGCCAGAGGTTTTTCAATCAGTGCCCACTGTACTGTCACATGGACTCGGAGCTGTTCAGCATCTCTATCAGGCACTGGGAGCTCGTGCACAAAATGCTGCCATGGCCTCCTGGGATGTGGGGAAGGTCACTTGGTGTAGTTTACTCTGCATTAATTCTACAGAGGTATTATGAGTATGTTTGCTGTATCCCTGTTTCTCCAGGTGATACAGGTTAGTACATGGTCAGAGTGCAATGAACTACCTGTAAATGTATCCATCTCTGAGGTCCAGCCTTTGCAGAGAAGGGGCTAAAATTAATTAGCCAGACTGTTCTTCAGAGGTGTTTTCTAAAGCAAAAGGTTTAATAAGGAAAAATAACAAAATACAAACCCCACAGAAAACAAATGATAAAGCCATGCACAGGTGTCTGAGAAATCTCTGACACCTTGCTAAAAAACACTCCAGAAAGCCCTTTACTTCCTTTGTGCTCTTTCCTAAATCCTGAATGTTCTAGGAGGGAATATTTGGCTTACAGCCAATAGGGAGAGATACAGGGTTAGAAGAAAGGTGACAAAGTCCAATAGATGCTTCTCTCTTGGCCCTGAGCCAGTCACTGCCAGGAGGAGATGGAAGTTTCTGACTTATTTACCTTATAAGAAATGCAAGGAGTGAGTCTTAAACTTTTCCCTATTTGGAAAACACTTGCTGGGTGTGGGGAATGCATCCCTACATCCAGGGTGATCATGGATAACTGAGAAATGCCACGATATCCTTCAGTATGGACTGAACCCTCCCAAGCTGGCACTGCCAGGTGAACTGCAACAGGGAGAAGGGGAAATGTGGTTTATAAGGGAGAGGTTTTTAACACAGGTTTAAGAGGATTTGTGCCACGTTGGACAAATCTCAGAGAGTTCATTAAGTGTTTGAGGCTCAGTCCTTCTCTGGTTGGCACGTGAACCTTTGGGATATTTGGTGGTGAACCCAATGTACCCAATTTGCCTCCGAGATTTTCAGGTTTGCCACTGAGCCAGATTTCACATCTGAAAAGTCTTTCTCATGTGAGCTCAGATGGCTCAACTTCTGGCTGAGATGGAGCTGTGAAGAAACTGTGAAAGGAAAAGCAAGGGAGTGAATAGGTTTGGAAACAGTCTCGTGAAGCAGAGGCAGTGTTGAGGGGAGGGAAATCTCCGTTTCCTTTTCAGGTCAACTCTGATTTTCCTTGTCATCATCTGGGCACAGGCAGCCCCTGGAAAGACATCCCTGTCTTGGGCTGGATGTGACTTGCTGATGTCTCGTGCCTTCCAGTGCCATCTGGACCACGTTTAGCTCAACATCCCCAGGGCTTTAGGGCGAGCTGGAGATTGGTTGGGCGAAGCTTCAGAGCAATCAAGTCTTGGCCTGTGACGAGCTGTGCTCAGAAAGGAAATCCCAGACCTCAAGACCCCGATACCTTCAGAGAGGACCACAGACATGTGGGCAAGCTGGCAGAGCTGAGCATTGGAGCTGCCCAGCCAGCCTCTCTGGGCATGTGGAGCATCCCACGCTGGCAGAGGAGCAGGGATATTTGAGCAGGGAGAGACCAAATGGATCTGAAAGCTGATGAGGGGGAGGAATGAGTCTTGGGATCAGGAATGGGTCGGGATTATGTGTCTTCTGTTGTGAGCTGAACTCGGATTTAGAATGTGAACTTTGGAGAAGTCATCAGCAAAATGTGGAGCCTTGCCTAAGCTCAAAGGCTGCCCCTGCTCTCTGTGGGAAGCTGAATCCAGGCTGGAGCTGGTCTAATATTTGTCCGACAGCCCTAAAATCCAGGACTGACTCATTTATTCATTCAAGACTATAATGAAGGTACAATACAAATACAAATTTATGCTTCCCATCTCTGATTCCTCAGTTGAAAGAGGACCCAAGCTTTGGAGAGGCAACAGGACCCAAATATCTGAATTTTACCATTCACCCTTTGTCCTTTCTTCGAACCTTTGCTTCTTTTTTTATAGAATCCTGAAATGGGTTTGAGTTGGAAGGGTCCTTAAAGACCATCTCATTCCAGTCCCCATGCCATGGGCAGGGACACCTCCCACCTGATATTTGCTATCTTTAGACCCTTTCCTGCTTCCCTCCAGAGAGAGACAGAGATTTCACTGGCCACACTAAAAAAAATAAAAAATCTTGCTTCACTGCTTTGTAGAAATAAAGCTCAGGAGAGGCTGGATTAGACTGGGCTCAGATCTGAAACAGGAGACAGGATGGAGAGAATATAATCCTTTTCCTGGTCCTACATGCTGCCTTCCTGATTCTTCCTTCCATTCTGACATTTCCCTTGTCACCCTCATCTCTCTTCCTAGGAGAGATTTAAGGACACATCTTCAATATGCAGATTTTTTTTTTTGGGCTCTTTATGACCTGGGAAGGTGGATGGGACAACGAATGTCCCCTAATTCCTCCTGTGCATCCCTGCCAGAGCCTGTCTGTGTCCCAGCAGGACCTGCTGTGTCTGCAGTCCTGCCTTTGGCTCCCAGTCAGCCTTGGCTGCTGTCCAAAGGCTCACACCAGGTCCGGCAGGGCTGGGATGGACTGCCAGCAACAATCCTCAGATCTCCCCGCTCCTGAGTTAATTCAGAGCTCTCCGTGGATTAATTCCAGAGCCAAAGACAGATACGGAGAGCAGTAATTACCTCTCTCCCACACATATCTGTTCCCCGAGACAGTGCACGCGATATTTTGTTTGTTTCGTTCGTCGGGGGAAAGTTTCTCAATGGTTGAGCTCCTGCTGTGCTGCTTAATGGATTTAAAATAAAATAAAAAATAAAAATTGAGGGATATAAAAGGAAAAATAAAAGGAAAAAAAAAAGAGGGGGAAAAGGGAAAAATGAAAAAAAAAAGAAGGGGAAAAGAAAAAGTAAAAGGGAAGAAAAAGAGGGGAAATAGAAGAGGGGAAAAAGGGGAAAAAAGAAAAAACCCAAAAAAACCCAAAAACTCCAAAAAAACACAAACAGAAAAAAAAGGGAAGGAAGGCAGGAAGGCAGGAAGGCAGGAAGGAAGGAACAAAGTTTGGTTCAGGACATTATTGCAAAGAAATCAATCAAAGTTGGATAATAGTTGGACTTGATCTTCAAACCTTGATGAATCTATGATTAAAATATTGTTCCATCTAAAAATCCCCATCCCAGTTTGCGTCTTTGAGATCTGCGTAAAAGCAGCTCAGGAGTCACTTTGAAGTGCCCAGACACAGTCTGGGACTCCCAACACGTAACTTCAAGCATGGAGAGAAACTCCAAGAAGACTCGATGGCCTGGAGATCTCCCTGAGTGGAGGGGATGAGCAGTCTGCCTGCTCAGCTGCTTCCCCTTGGGGGGGAAAATCACCCTGCTTGGCTTTGCTGGGTTGGGGCTACAAAACCCCACGTCAGATGCCCTGCTGCGTGTCCAGGTGGCCCAGCCAGGCTGATCCCAGGCTGCTTGGAGAGGGAGATGCTGCTGCAGGCAGCTCCCCTTCCAGGCACACAAGCGGGCGGCTGTTTTTAGCAGCGAGCAGATGATGTGCTAATTAGAAACAGGGCCAGAGCCATCCGGGCTGGTTTCAAGTGTCGCTCCTTTCATCAGGACCCAGACTGGGGGAAAAGGAGCTCGCTGGCTGGGGAACAGAGCGTCTCCCTTTGTTAGGAGGAACAAAAGTCCCACAGAGAGAGCTGGGAAAAGAGCACCGGGGCTGGAGGCAGAGAAAGGCCACAGCAGTTCTGGCAGTGCTGTGGGAAGAGGAGGAGGAGGAGGAAGCTGGAGTTGAGGCTTTGGGGTTGGTGGTGGAGAGTGAGAGTATCAGGATGCACTCTTGGGCTTGGTCCTCTGCATCAGGGCAGGAAAACACCTGCCTTGGGAGCAGAGGGTTGGGTGGCTTTGGTTCACAGGATGTGGTTTAGTGATGGGCTTGGCACTGCTGGACTCGATGGTCCCTGAGGGCTTTTCCAGCCTCGACGGTTTTGTGATTCTGGGATTCTTAGGACCCATCCCAGCTCATATCAGTGTTTAATCCAGTGCATAATACTGGGTCAGATGTGAACGTGAGATGTGCCCTGGCTGTTTTTCCAACCCCATGGAGGAAAAGGCTTCCCATGACTGTTTCCCATCTTGGTTTTCACTGTTGAGTTTGACTCAGTGCTCCCAAATTGCTAATTCTACTCAAAGGCAGGCATGGAATTAGGCAGGAGGAGGGGGTACAGACTTACCCTAAATCTTAAGCCTGAATTTTGTAGTGCTCCAGAATCACCTGCACTTTTCTTTAAGTGCTCTGTGGATGAGCTCCAAGTTTCCTTTCAAGTCCATTTTCCTGGTGCCTCTCTTAAAGACGAAATTGTACCGTGTAGGGACAGCCCATCTGGGGATTCTCTGCACACCACAAACAGAAGAGAAAGGATTTGCTTCAGTTCCTGCAATTTTTGGTTTTCTGTCAGCACAGAGAAGTGAAAAACTCTCTGTGGGTTTTGCCTACAGCCTTTTGAAGTCGGTGGGAAACTCCTGTTACTTTGGGAGGCTCCAGGCAATGTGCAGAGTAATTTTCTTGCAGCAACATTGGGTGAGTTTTATTCCAGTCCCAAAAATCCTCCCCTCTTTCTGCAAAGGCAGCATCTACCTGTCACTCCCACCTTTTTTTCCATGATGCCTTTGCTCTCTCTTTCATATTATCCCATTAAAATCTTACAAAAACCACAGGGGAGCTTCCAAATACACAATTTGAGGCCTTGTGGTCCATAAAAAATTTATTGGCAGACCCTACTGAGGCAAGAATGAAATTCAGCTCTTGCACCCAGGTTTTCTTGGTGAAGGGTTTGGCAACTGGATGGTGTTTCCCACTGGCAGCTCTGGGAGAATGGTGTGGGAACAGAAGATCACCAGGGATAGAAGAGGGTTGTGCCCCTTTGTAAATTCACACCGAAGCTCTGAATTTACCATGTTTCTGATTAAAAAGGCAATCCTATATCCATGATTTTCACGTCAGGGTCGTGGTGGAGTTCTTGGGGGTGTCCTATGCAGGGCAGGACATGATGATCCTTGTGGGTCCCTTCCAACTCAGGATATTTAGTGATGGGCTCAGGGAGAGGAACGAGGAGCAGGAAAAGCAGCTTTACAGCCCAGACCTCCGAGCCAGCCCCTTCCACAAATCCTCAGTTCACTTTGCCCTGAACTCTGGAGTGGCTTGAACTCCATCTGCCCCCCTTCAGAGCAGTCATTTGCTCCGTTCCCATCCTCTCCCAGTGAGCTGCGCAAACCCTCTTCCTTCTCTGCTTTAAATAAGTCCCTGTTGCTCTCTGGGCTAATAACTTTTCCCTCATTTTTGCAGCTGTGAGGTTGCTTGATGGAGAGGATAATAAGTATGTCTGAGCTTTCAACTAAAAAACCCAAACCAACTGAAAAACAACCCAACCAAAAACGAAAACACCCAAAGGAGATAAAAAAGAAATCTTCATTGGAGAGGAGTGAACTAAAGTTTCCCATGCAGAGCAGCAAAGCAGCTCTGCAGCCTTCTCTCTGCCACTATAATCAGAAAAAGCATTTCTTTTTTTCTCCTACCAGCGTGCATATCAGCACTTAAAAAGCGAAAATAAATTACGAGGAGTGGAGCTGGAGGCGGGAATCATCTTCTAGGAAAGAGGAATGAAGCCTGCAGCTCCATTTAGTTAATATGTTTCCACGAGGCGGGGGTGCTTGAGCGTTTTGTATGGGCTCCTAAGCCGGCTGCCACTGCTAGCAGGGAATTTCTAGAGGTGGCACCAGGGAGAGTAAGTCACTTGGAGAGCAGGTGTTATTTCTAAAACAAAGATTATGGTTTATGGCATTGCAATTACAGACTTCTCCCCAGCACTGTTATTGCTACTGCTGTTGGCTTCTGCATTCAGGCAATGTTTGGGTTTCATTTGAAAGGAGAAATTGATGATGCAGTTATTATCCCTTTGATGAAATCCCAGTCTCCTATAAAGTTCTGCTCCCTGAATACGTCTGGCAGTCAAACAACAGGAGTAAAGTTGCTTGTGGCTCCTTTTTCTAGTTAGCACTTCGCCTAAAAACTTTCCCTCCACCCTTCCAGCTATCTATGGGGAGCCCAGCCTGATTTCTTTATATCTCTGGCACTTCATCAACCCCCCAGTGTCTGAATCCATGTGCCTCCCATTGAGCTTGGCCTTTGGGGCTCCTCTTCTGACATTGCACATGGACTTAGTGTTGGGCATTGCCTTCTACTGCTTCTCTTTTCCTCCCCTTCCTGGGCGCTGAGCAAAGAGCAGTTCTCAGCCTTTCCAAATTTAATGAGGTTTTACCCAGCCCTCGGCACACTGTTATTTATAGAGGTTTCCAGGAGGAGAACTCATAACTGGTGTTCACCAGAGCAGATGTTCTGTAGAGAGGGTTGTTGTCTGCAGACAGTAACTAAAATATCTGTTACTTCAAGGGAAATTCGAGGGCAGATGTTGATATTTTATGGACCCAGTGCTGTCACCTCTGCTTTTATCAAAGCAACTCCTTGCCTGCTGGTCAGCTTCCAGTCTGGGGAGAAAAATGCATGCAGGATTTGGTGTTTCCAAACTGCAGCCATTTGGAAGAAATGGATTTGATTTTTGAGATTTCAGCCCACATCCAAGCAGTTTTATCCTACTGGGATTTGGCAATGCACTGCCTGGTGGGGACAGGACTGAAAGGACAGGATAGGTCCTGGCAGCGTTTCTTGCTGAGAGCAGGGAAGAGCATTTATTCGTGTCCTCAACTATTTGCTTGAAAAATCAAGCTACTAAGAGGTGAGCTTGTACAAACGTGTTATAAATACTAAGGCCAGGACTTGCCTGGCTGTGCAGGCAGTGCAGGAGCCTCCAAATCCCCACAGCTTCCAGGAGTTTTAGTCCTCTCTTCTTTAATAGAGACCTGAAGGTGCCTGGGAAATCACAAGCAAAGCCTGGCTCCTAATGGTCGATGATATCAGAAACACGGTTCCAGCTCAGCGGCACCAAACATTCCACGTCTGATAATGGAACTTCCTGGTGCATTCAACCAGAAAAGGAGGAACTAGATCGAAATAAAGATGCTACTGCCCCTGCCAGGCTCAGGGAGAGGGGTTTTGCTGCGTTCTGCACAGGACACCCAGCCTATCTCAAACACCTCTGCACTGTGCTGCTGTTGTTACTTCATCGGAGCGTGTCCAGCCGGAGAGGAAATAGCTGGATACTGGTGAATGCACCGTGCTGGCTTCTGACTCCTGGGTTTGAGTCTTAAGCAGGTCAAAAGGAAAGAAAAGTTCATATTTTTGTGTGTTTTCCAATCCCAAGGGTAGAGTTTGTCTGCATCATGTAACCAGGCTGACGATTTGACCTCGGTGGATTCAAGTGTGCGAGAGGAAGCCAAGGCTTGTCCATGCATGTGAACACAGAATCAGGCTCTGGATCCTTCCTCTAGGATTTTAGAAGGGGCAGCCAAGCATTATCTGCCTAAAATAGCTTTTTTCCTTATTATTATTATTATTATTATTATTGTCTTCAGCACAAAGCCAGTTTTTTTACTGAGCAAGTTTTATTTTCAGAAGAATGTGGGCTATGCAGAGATTTCTGGTATTTCTATCAAAAGCAGCAGAAACAATGGAAATAAAGAAGGAGGAGAAGAATACTGGAAAAGAAAATATACCAGCTGGGATTGGTGATTGCTGTGGTTTGGTTGCTTGTCCTCCTTTGCTCCAGCAAAAACAGCCCCAATTTGCCAGAGAATCACAATTTTCCTCATTTGAGAGAGAATTTGCTAATTTTCCCCATTTTCCAGAGAATGATACAATGCCATAATTCCTACCACTCAGTATGCCCCACAATGAGGGGTGGTGCTCATCTGGAGACCTCAGGCTGCACAGGAACATGGAATGTGAGGATAAACTTAAATTGCAGCTTTGAATGGGCCGTCTTGGATTATAGAGAACCATTTTTTTGGGGTGGGGATTTCTCTGGACACAGGCAGTAATATCTTTTGGCTTTCCACAGCTGAAATCTGTTCTTGCTGTGTGTTTTTCAGCAGATCCTTTTGCCCCCCTCTGCTTTCTGTAAACTCCTTGGAAAATGTCCAAGGGGTTTACAGAACATCATGAGATGTCCTCCAAAGCCCTGGAGGACACTTCATGAAGCCTAGGCTGTCTCTAAAAGCTTTGTGATGTCTCCATAGGGTGCAGTCAATCCCACAGCTTTGTATGGGGAGGGATGGGAACTTCTGAACAGAAACCATCTCATCCCATCTCAAAGAGCTCAGGTGGATGGTGCCCAGAGCTGCCCGTTTCTCTGTTGGCTGAGGGAGATGAGTGGCCACTCAGGATGAAGGAAAGCACAGTGGGAGCCTGAGTTTGGGGTTTCTAGGCAAAGCTACAAGGTCTGAGGGGTTGCAGAGGGCTTTGGGAACAGCATGTTGACTTTAACACCCATTTGCTCCTGAGCAAAGCCCAGCAGGAGCTGAGAATAAACCAGCCCCATACTTCCCTTCTGGTGACCAAGGCCAGGAGACCTCTGAGGTGTTCAAGGCCAAGCTGGACTGGGCTCAGAGCAACCTGCTCTGGTGGAAGGTGCTCTTCCACGGCAGGGAGGTTGGAATTTGATGATCTTTAAGGCCCTTTCCAACCTGAGCCATTCAGTGCTTCTGTGACCGTTTCCACCTGGTGCACAGCTCCACTTTCATTCCTGATGTTTCCAAGCTGAGCTTCTCTCCTAAATTCCAGAACCCCTGAGACCTGCACGGGCATCACACGCAAAAGCCAAAACAGTTTAAAAAGCAGTTTAAAAACCCAAAGCCATGCTGGGTTGAGACTTTTTTTTTTTTTCTCTGATACCCTGCAGCCCTTCTGCCAACCTAAAAAATGCTTTATATCCTCTGTGCCCCTCTGACCCGGCCTCAGCACCTTTTGCTGCAGAAAAACATCCCAACTATTGATCAAGGGCATGATGGGGACACTTCCCTGCCTTTCCCTTCCTGCACACAACATGTCCACATTGACATGCAGGCTTTTCCATCCCTGGTCTTAACCCAGGCATTTGCAATTCCTCTCGCGCTCCTCGCGCTTTCTTCTTAAGGAAGGCAAATAAAAGTGTGAATAATCAATTTCCTAACTGGAATTAAAAACGGCTCCAGTTAAAATAAGGGAAAGCGTGAACCGGCATGTAAAGTAGGATGGAGGGGTTATCTGAGCCCCCATTAGTACCCTGCTCGTGTAGGAGAACAATTAACGTGTGCATGAGAACGATTAAGCAGAAGGTAAATTACACGGAACGCGCCCGTTTGCCAAACAGGAGGGCTCGTGGTTGGGGCTGGTGTGGGAGTTTTTATGGCTCAGCTGGAACAAGTGCCAGAAAAAAAATGTTGTTTTCTCGGCTTGCTCAGGGCTGGAGACCAAATTAGGGTGATAAAGATCCAGTCTCATCTTGGGCTTTTATCAGAAGTCGGGCTGCTCTGTCTGAATAAAGGCAGAATTGGGATGGGTTTAACGAGCTCTTTAAAGGGAGATTTTAAGTTTTCTTGCTTGTGGAGCGTGATGTCTGTTCTAGAGCAGGAGATGGGAATGGGATTTTGCGTGTGACTCACCAGTGAACGTTTCCTGGGGCAAATCTTTGCCTTTGATTGTCTCCTGGGTAGAGCAATGAGGGTAATGGCTCCTTGTGGGCTTGGGATGCTCTTTGAAATATTCCTGTGAAAAACTACCAGACAAATGTGAAATGTGAGCCTTGCAGCCTGGAACCTGAGGGGTGCAGGAGGCTGGATGTCCCCAAACCCTGCACACAGCTCTCCAGGGATGGTGATGAGAGCTGTGGCCTGCAAAGTGGCCAATTTAAGGAAGGATAAGTCCAACCACAAAAGAGAAGATGGTGCAACAGGAGGCCTTTGGTTGCTTCTCCATGTGGAAGGTTTCCAAGACCTCTCTAGTGAGAGGAGGTAATAGATTTTGAAGGTGATCTCAAATATAAGAACAACTCTGCTCATTAAAGTCTCCACAGCCACTACAGCAAATCACAGCAGACGCCTTCCAGGAGTTTTGACAACAGACATCAACCATCAACAAGGATAAAATAAGGACAAGTCAAAGGCTAGTATTGATTCCAGGAGCCTTTGAATTAAATCCTCATTGGCCCACTCAGCATGTGGAGCTCAGACCAGTTTCAAAATGCCTGTTCTTTGTGGCTGTAAGGCTCAGTGATATATATCCATTAGAAAAAAAAAAAGGGTGAAAAAAGGCGGAAAAAAAATAGATTGGCTCTTGCTGTAATCAATAAACAGAGAAAGGGCAATAGAAACAAAGTGGTAATGGGAGAAGTGTGTGTAGGGGAGCCACTCTACTGGTATTTGTAACAAAAGAGGGTGATAAATGAAGAATAAAGATGAGATAGTTTTCAGAAAAAAAAAAAAGAAGTAATAAAAAGCAAAACCCTAATTTTTAAGTGAAAAAGTTCTCCTAATGAGGGCTTTGTGTGCACTAAAAATATCATCTCCATGCTGTCAGATAAAGGCAAAAATGTACTTTGGTGCAATTTAAAGAAAAGGCAAAATTTTAAAAAGTCTCCCCAGTCTTCCACTTTTTTTTTCTTGTTTGGAATTCAAATTTTCCTCACGGGTCTGGAAAACTGTCTCCATAGTACAGCTCAGATCTGTTAGAACGAGACCCTGAAACGACTGAAATCAGTCAGGCTCATCTTATCATCCCAGCAGAAGAAAGTGCCCAAAGTAACTCAGTCCCAATGCTGCAGAGAGGGTGAATTCAGATTGCCAAACTTGCAATTTCACAGCCTGGTTGTTTACAACACTCTCATCGTTTATGGCTCATTAGGATGTGATTCAGAGACTGCCTTGTCCAGGTGATTTCCTCATCCACGGCTTTGGCTGGTGTTAAACACCGAGGGATGTTCCTGGCCTCTGGAAGGGAAATGTGCCCTTTCCTTCTTCCCAGGGATCTGTAGCTCCTTTTCTTTGCTGCATTTGAGGTCTGTGTGCAGCCTCTGCTCATCCTCTCTCGTGGGGGGGTTGCTGTATGATTGGTGTCACTTGGAAGGCTTTTATAATAATTTTATAGGGGGTCAAGAGGCAACGAGGAAGGCTGTGGACCATCAAACTCGCAGGCCTGACGTAGTGACCTCTGCAATAAACCACAACCATCCCCCCTGCTGGGAATCCCAGGGGGAATAGGAGGAAGAAATGAAGGAAAAAAAAATTACAAGAAAAATAGAAACCAGAAAGATCTCTTTCAAAATTCATGAGAGAGGAAAGTGAGGTTTTGTTGACATTCATGTTTGATGACGAGCGAGCGCGCGGGCAGGACGAGTTCCCCCGTTAGCAAACACTGCTCTGGGCTGTATCCTGCTTTTCCTGCTCCAATCAAGTGATCTAATTAGCTCCTGAAGACTTCAAAGAGTGGGGGGCAACAGCAGGGAGAGCTCCCTGTTTACCAGGTGGGGTGAAATCCTAGATGGCAGGGGAAGGACAGTCTTGGGGTGGCACTTTGTGGGTGGGAGGTGGAGTGAAATCCCAGATGGCAGGGCAAGAATGGTCTTGGGGTGGCACTTTGTGGGTGGGAGGTGGAGTGAAATCCCAGATGGCAGGGCAAGAATGGTCTTGGGGTGGCACTTTGTGGGTAGGAGAGGAGGGGGCAGTGTCAGGTCTGCAGAGCACAATCAGAGAGCGGAAAGGAGCTGATTTCATCCCTGGCTGTTCCCCGTGAAAAATGAAAGGGCAGGAGATGTTAAGTCGAGTCCATTCGATCAGATTAAGGGAGATTAGCTCTTATGCTGTTGCTAGACCGGGAGATCAGTTGACCAGTTTTTTTACTAATTTTCCCTCTTGGGGACTTCGGCGTTATCTGAGATTGATCAAAACCCTTGGAGCATTTTATCTGGAAGGCAAGGGCCTCCCTGGGCCTCAGATCTAAGCCCTGCATTCTGAGTCTTGATGAGCTGCATCTTGCTCGACGCCCCTTCGTTTACAAAGCCCCGTGTTCACTTGACACGGCTTGAAAGGTGCTCATTCAGAAAGATTTCCTTCCTTCCAGATGTATTTCTGAACCAGTTCTGAATGCGTTGTTTCAGCAGGTTGATGGGGAATTCTGCAGGCTCGGGGTACCCCATTGTTGTCTATTCATGTAGGAAATGGAAAAAGGGATTTTGAGGTTGTCTTTGTCTGATGCCATTATTTCTTTTAATTTATTTTTTTTTTAACAATCAGGGGAATAGGAAACAGTTATCTTTAATCATTTTTTTGCTTAGCTGTTGACATATGAACGTCCTTCCAGAGCATAACAGAGTGTGAATTTAAAGGCAGTGAGTTTTTCCAGACGACAAGTCCTTGGGGAGGCAATGTTTCCACTGTTTTAATATAAGTGGATGAGCCCCTGGTTAATGCTTTGGGCTGCAATTTAGGAGTTCAAGGTGCAATTCCCAGCTCTGATGTAAAATATCTGCAGCTTTTGATGAGTCCCCAAAGGTCCCATCTGTTGCTGACCAGGACCATTTACAGAAGCACAATGTGGGTATGAAACACACAGACCAGAGGATTTCTGGTTTGCAGGAATTACTGCAGCTCTGCAAGGAGCTGGATGGGATTTCACTCTTAAGACCATTGTTCTCTACCTGTGACATGAGAGAGTCCTGCCCTCTTTGCACCTTTGCCCACTTGGTACCTTCAAAACACTGAGTAAGAAATGGCAGCTGCAGGTTTAGGGAATCATGGAATATCCTGAGCTGGAAGGGATCCAAAGGGATCATCCAGTCCAAGCCCTGACCCTGCACAGACACCCCAACAATCCCACCCTGAGCATTCCTGGGAGTGTTGTCTAAATGCTTCTGGAGCTCTGGCAGACTTGGGAGTGTGGCCATTCCCTGGGGAGCCTGGGCAGTGCCCCACCACCCTCTGGATGAAGAATTTTTTCCTGGTATCCAACCTAAACCTGCCTGGCACAGCTCCAGCCATTCCCTTGTCTCCTGTCCTTGGTCACAGAGGGCAGGGCTTGGAGCTGCCCCTCCATTGCCCCTCAGGACAAACCTGCAGCCCTTGATGAGTCTCCCTTCAGTCTCCTCCAAGGCTGAAAGAGCCAAGCTGCCTCTTAAAACTGTGGTTCTGCTTTTGGGAAGTATTTTAGGCTGTTTTTTTCTGCACCCTCTGAGTTCCCTTTGTTGCAGTTGGGTGGAGAGGCACCATGGTGAGGTTCTGGTTTTCTCCAGGACAGGAGGGAGGCTCAGGAGCATCAGCTGGAGGTGGGGAGCTTCTAAATTAGTCTGACTTCTGAGGGGAGCACTGAGGACAACACGCCTTGGGTTTCCAGTGGAGACCTGCTCCCTCCGCAAGAAAGTAACATTGGAAGCAGGAAAACAAGACTTTCTGAGTCCTTGGCCACAGATCCTGACATATAAAGCTTTTCTGCTCTGTGGAATCACAGAATGGTTGGGGCTGGAAGGCAGCTCTGGAGGTCACACAGTCCAACCCCGCTGCCAGAGCAGGATCACCTGGAGCAGGTGGCACAGAGTCACACCTAGGCAGGTTCTGATTATCTCCAGAGGAGGAGACTCCACAGCCTCCCTGGGCATCCTGTTCCAGTGTCCTGAAATTCCCTACCTCCACAAGCAGGATGGTGTCTTTCTGGCTTCTAGAGGAGGTTGAAGTTCCCTCAGGTTGGCAGAAACTTTGTGGTCAGAGCAGATGGATTTGTCACCTTTTTTTGCTTGGGCATTTCCTTTGTGCCCATATTCACCAACCTGATCCCGATTATTGCACTTTAAATATCCCCACCACACAGTCCTGGCTGTGACAGGGCTCCTTTTCTCCTGTGTCCTGGTCTGAAGGGACCTGTTTTGACCTTGACTGGGATGACCCGTCAGTGCAGATCCAGGAAGTCCTGCCAGTTAATCCTGGGCATCTCTGACTGTGAGATCCTATATTTGGAAGGCTTCAGGCAGGGCCAGAAATTCCTAAATTGATGCTCAGCAGGGCACCACAGATCCATTATGCCTTGTTTAGCTGCCCCCTGTGTTGTCCCTTCTGCAGCAACAACCTGGCTGTGCCTCCTGGAAATGTGTGGAGGAATATCACAGGGCAGAAAATATTGCAAATAAAACCAGAAGTTGGCTGGACTCAGCTTTGCAACCAGAACAAAGAATTTCCTTCAATGCTGCATCCACTCTGGAAGTTCCTCTTGGTGAGCTGCTCTTAGGAGCACATATTTTAATGGAATACATCCCTAATAACAAACCAAGAAAAGCAAAAAACCAAAATGCCCCAATGCTCTCGGGTGGTGCTGTGGCAGAGAATATTTCTCTGCACTGAAATCCATCCCAATTCAGGAATATTTCTTAAAAGAGCTGGTGAGTGATGCCGTGTGACAGAGGATCACCCTTGGAACTATAAGTGAAATCCACTTATGGAATTGTATGTGACAACAAAAATGAATTCATCACGACCAGTGATCCTAATGAACATGATATCCCTATCCTAATGAAAACCTAAAGAATTCTGCAGGGAACAGAGCAGGAGAGGTTCACAAAAACACACACCCTCGAAAATAAAAATAACTTCAAAATCCAGCCAAAACGCAGCAATCAATCATTTGCAAAAATCTTGAAACTTTTCTTTTTTGAAATTTCATTTCTTTGTTGCTTCCATCAAGGAAAAGTGAGCGTTGATTGTGCTCCCTCCCTTCATGCCTGCATGCATGTCTCTTTGATTTGGGTTGGCTGGCTGGATCATTAATTGAATATAGCCAGGTCTTTTCAGATCTTGGAAAAGAGAAAAAAAAAAAAAAAAAAAAAGGGAAGAGCTTTTTATTGCTGTTTATATTCCCCATCAGGGCTTGACAACCCAGCCTGTCTGTTCCAGAGGGCTCGGACCACCTGAGTCTAAGTTTAGATCATATCCTGCTACATTAAACTCCACACAGAATACGTTGGCCACATGGGAAAATTTAAGGAAAATGAGATTTTATTAAAACCAGGAGACCGCCTGACTGCAGAGGGATATAATAACAGTGTTATGAGGTTCTTATCTCACATGAAAGTTTCGCATTTCCCTGGTTTCCTTTCCTTTATGCTACCGTGGCCTCCCCCTCCCCCAAATTCCATATGGGTGTCTCATTATTTAATGCAACAGCTGAAAAGGCAATTAATAACCTTATCATCCCAAATGTTTGATTTTTTAAGGGAAGGTCCCATAGAAGTTCTAAATAAGCACAATGGCATCAAACGTTCCCATTGGCATCCCAAACACTGGTGGGTGGTGCAATCCCCATTCCCAGAGGGAAGCAGATGGAAAGGGGAGGGCAAAGTTGGTTTGTGTGTCCAGGAGAATGTCCTGGGTGTTGTACCTGCATTCCTTCTGCTTTCACATTTGGAAGATGTTGTTCAGTGAGGTTTTCCCAGGCTCTGGAGGATATCTGGAATTCATGGTCCTCCAGGCACGTCATGGTTTGCTCTGAAAGCATCACAGATCTCCTGCTGAGGTCTGAGCAAGGCTCCTTGTACAAGTTGGTGGAGCTGGAGGTGACGTCCCCTTCCTTGGGGATGTTCCACTCTGATGGCTCCATGCAGCTCACCTGGTGCCCTGTTCTGTCCTGACCATGCTGCCTGTGCCCATCTCAACACATTTCTGGGACATCAAGGGACCTCTGACAGCCTTGGCTCTTCTCAAAACTTAGCTCTGGTTGGACTCCAGCAGATTTTCTTTAGCTGATGATGTGGTGGAATTATCAGAAAGGGGAACGAGTTTCCCAGGTTCTGGAGGACATCTGGACTTCATGGTCCTCCAGGCATGTCATGGTTTGCTCTGAAAGCACCACAGATCTTCTGCTGAGGTCTGAGCAAGGCTCCCTGTACAAGTCTGCTGGAACTGGAGGTGACATCCCCTTCCTTGGGGATGTTCCACTCTGATGGCTCCATGCAGCTCATGTTCACACCTGGTGTCCTGTTATATCCTGGCCATGCTGCCTGTGCCTGTCCTGAGACATTTCTGGGATGTCAAAGGAACTCTGACAGCCTTGGCTCTTCTCAAAACTTAGCTCTGGTTGGACTCCAGCAGATTTTCTTTAGCTGATGATGCTGTGGAGTTATCAGAAAGGGGGGCAAATCCAGACTGGCACTGACTGTTGGAAGTGAAAAAACTCCATAATTCATCTTCCCTGGTGAATTTATGAACTTCCTTCATGAAGCCTGAGGATTCTTCTGGATTTTTTTTCCCCCTTACTTTCATCACCTTTACTCAGATAATTGCAGAAGTCACCCAAAATTCACTAAAAACCGTGTGCTTGATCACCCCAGTCTTCAGAGACTCACCTCAGCCTTCCCCAGGGAACATCCCTTCAGCACTTCCCACAGGTGCTCTGATCCACACATCCCTCTGCCTCCAGTTTGCTGCTCTAATTATCCTCCTGAGATGCCTTCGGTGGCTGGAAGCTGTGGGAAGGCTCTCCAGAGACAGCAACAGGGAAACCTCTGGCATTCCCAGACAGTTTTCCAGATAGGTGAAGTCTGTGGAGGGTTTTCTGGCATAATTTCTTTATTTCTTTTAGTGGGGAAAGGTTTTGTAGCACTGCTGGATTACATCTGTGCTCCTTCCCAGGCCATTCCCAGGGCTTTGTCAGGAAGAGATTAGATATTAGATTAGGCATTCTGGAGAAACTGTACAAGAACTAAATGCTTTTGATGAGTTTTATGTTCAAAGCAATGCATTCAGGGCAGGGAACGAGCGCTGGCTGCACACTTTGCACAGTTATTACTTTTTATCAGTTCAAGTCACTTATCTCTTAAATGATTTCTTTTATCCTTTCTGGTTACTCCACTCCTGGCATTTTGCATGGCCCCAGTGGGATCGTGTCTGAGGGACAGAAATGCAGCTGCTGTGGCTTCTCCAGTCTCACCTTGAAGTTGGGGAGACTTTTTCTGGGCAGCCCATCTGGGGAGTTGTGGGCTGCCTGCTCTGGGGATTGGCTGTTTACAGAGCAAGCAAGGTATTTAATTATGTTACTTGCACCCTGGTGGTTTGCTGGGAATTGTAATCAAAGAGGAGGCTTAGTAAAAAGCTTAATACAGCCTGTGGAAGTGATTTTTGCCTGAGGGGACAAGGAGAGCTGAAAGGAGCAGCAGTGGTCAGAAAAACAAACATACAACTCAAACTAATGAGACAATTGCCTCTTCCTATGCCGGGGCTCCTGTGGAGACCTTGCTGCTCCCTTGCAAGGTCCATGAGACCTTCTCAGAGTGTAAGGTCATTCCTTTTCCCTTCCTAATGAACTTCCAGAGAGGAGAAGGCGGGGAGAATGTATCGCTGTGCTTTTGAGGGATCTGTGCTATTCTGAGCACATCTCCTGTATCAGACTCTTGGGCTGCTGTCTTGTGGCCCTTCTATCCCTGGGATGAGCTGGATGAGCTCCTGGTGTTAGGGATGGATGATGTGTCCCAGTGTGTTTTCCTGTGGGTTTTCCTCTAAATGGGACCACCTGAGAGCAGGTGATATCAGAGATGTTCAGGGATGGAGACATCAGACCACTCATGGAAGAACGGATTCATCTACTCCCTGTGCCTGCTTTGAGTGGGATAATCAGAAGACAGAATTGCAGCAGAAGAACCCAAAATTCATCAAACTCTTCAAGCAGTGGGGAAAACCCCTGGGGTTGGCAGCAGCCTGGAAAAGCTCCCACTAGGACGGGTGACCACACGGCAGGAGCTGGGCTGGCTTTGGCCACCAGCTGCAGGAGCAGCTGTGGGTGTCAGAGGGCTTTTGGCACAGCCCTGATGTGGCTCCTCTTTGTTCTACATGTTTCTTGGAGCATAAATATTCAACAACCCAAATGCTAATGGATTCCTCCCACTGGCAGACCTCCCTCCCTCCCACCACGTGCGCGGCCGAACAATTCCCGGCCCATGGGTGCACAAGGATTTGGACTGGATCTCCTGGTGCCTCTCCAAGGGGGAAATCACTGCCCTGTGATCACCCATCTCAATCACTCCAGCCTTTCTGGTGCCTTAAGTTTGAGCTTTCATGTTTTTTCAGATTCTGTGCTGCCCAGGGGTGCAGTTCTGAGCCTCATATTCAGTGTCGCTCTGCACAGAGCAGGGAGACAAAACAAATCCTTTTCCTGCTGCACACCAAGGACAACTTTCAGGTCCAAAAGCACAAACAAGGGTGGACTGAAGGGAGGAACAAGAAGGATGGGACCTCACAACCCAAGCTGTAATTGGACAATTAAACCCCAATATGCAAATGGACCAAAACTGATCAAAGTGTGAGACCTTGTGACTGTTTGTCCATTTTGTGACCATTTTGGGTCCACCTTGGGTGTAGCCCTGGCCAGGCTCTTGTCCTGCCCAAGGTGTAACCTTAAAGGCCTTTCAATAAATATCTACTTTATTCTCTGGCTCTGTCCAGTCTCTGTTCCAGGTCAGCCTTCCCAAAGCAGCATTTCCAGTCCCAACCATGACAAGCACCCAGGCTCCACTGACACAGGGATGGCCATGGCCAGCTGTGGAGCTGCTGTGACCACTGTGGGGCAGGTTTTGGGTAGGATAATCCACGTGCTGAGGTGAAAACCTGAGGATATCCCATTATTTTTTACGTGGAACTGGTGGCTGCTACTTCCGAACTTGGACCCTGTGAAGAGAAACGTGTCTGAAGCTTGTGGTTCTTCTACTGAGAGGTGATGGGTCAGGAAGGGTTTGTGTCCCTGGATAGGGAGAGTTGAAAGGAGCAGCAGTGGTCAGAAAAACAAACCATGAAGGACTGGGAAATGTCTTCTTCACTCTCTGTCCACTCTGTGGGTTGCAAATGCAACTGTCATTGGTGGAAGAAATGCATGTTTGGGGAAATACAGGCGCTTGTTCTGCCATCATGATGTTTGACTTTACATTTATGGGATTTTTTTCTTTCCTGAAACAGGAATCCCAGATTCCTGAAGGCATTAACCCACAATCTCACGCAGTCCCTTGGGTGTGTAAGAAGATCCTTCCCTTTGGATTTTAGTGTTGAATTTGTCACTTGGACAAGAGGTGGACACACTGATGGATCATGTATTCCTGGAATTGGGATTGCTGGTTGGCTGGGAGACACAAGACAGCTACCACATCACCTGGGAGAGGAACACCTGGAAAGAGGAGGGAGGAGAAATGCCAGCAGCCACGGGAGGATGGGTTGGGATGAAGGATCACCCTCATCCTCTTGTGTGTCTCATCAGTGACCCTTGTCCCAGCAGTGGCAGATGAATTGCAATCCTACAATGAGCAAAGAGAAGGCTTTTGAAAGGAGAAATCTTCCCTGCTTTTTTGTTTTGGTTTTGTATTTATTTTTTTTTTTTTAAGGTTAGGGCTGAACACTTTAAAAATTCCCACTCTTAAGCAGTTTGCACATTTGTTTCTAAAGGTTTAATAAAGGAGGAGGGGTGTCACCACTCCTAATTTGTAAATATAGATGTGTGTGTGTGACCCTGGTCCAGTCAGGGGTGTCCCTGATCGTAGGAAAAAGGTTGTAATTAAATTATCTTTGGGGTTCCTTCCAACCCAAAGTATTTTGTGATTCTATGTGGGCAGTGGTGCTGTGACCTGGAAGTGTCCAAGGCCAGGCTGGACAGGGCTTGGAGCCACCTGGGACAGTGGAAGGTGTCCCTGCCCATGGCAGGGGGTGGAATGAGATGACCTTTAAGGTCCCTCTCAACACAAACCATTATGGATTCTGCGACTTCTCCAACACGTGTTTTCAGCAGAGTTGGGAATGGAACTGGACTGGTGCATCCATTTTTCCGTACACACTGGGCAGCCTGGGACGCAAGGCTTATATATA
>VWZU01004227.1:225402-256699 GCA_013397095.1 Sterrhoptilus dennistouni
CCTAGTAGATTTAGTGCCTAAACCCCTTTGAGTCACGCAGTCTGACACCCCAGCTGGCACAGCTCCACTCTCCTGCCTCAACCAAAGGCCCCATCGGGTCCAATTCATCTCTGGGTTACTCTCCTGGCATCAAGCAGATTTATGCTGGTAGGAAATTTGGCCCAGAGCCCTGATGAGCAGCACCATGGCTCGGCAGTCCCGGGTGGCAGTTTTGTGTCTCCTGCACCTCTTATTCCTCCTCTCCTTTGTACAGACGGCGACTTCACGCTGCCACTTCTTTATCCCTGTCACTGCCTGGCCCAGCCCTGTCCTCCCATCTACCTAGGGGCAGGCTGGTGGGTTGGGGGAGCTTTGTTAATGCCCTAATCCTCACGTGTGCTCAGCCTGACAAAGCTGCCTCTCCTCGGCCCCGGCCGCGGTCGCGGATCCGTAATGTCCCGTGTCCAATCGATTGCCGCGCTCGCTCCGGCTGCCGGCGCTCGGCAGCTCCTCCAGCCAGGGCCAGATTGCTCTGGCAAGCTCATCCCTCCTTCAGGGATGGGGGCAGAAGGCACAGGGGGTGGGGGGATGGATGCCTGGGATTGGGTGTTTGGGGTTGATGGGGGAGGGAGAGGTTGGGGTAGTGCAGGAGCTGGTGATGGGCGCGGAGTTGTTGTCGTCTTCTTCATCCCAAAGCCTTCCCTGTTGGTGATGACCCCATGCCAGATCTCATGGAGTATGTGGTGTTTAATTCCACCACTCCTCATGGCTACTGAATGCTCAATTGACCCTTCCTCCTCATCCATGTCTCTAAATTCACTCTGACCCTCCCCAAACTCTTCTGCACCCTCAGCAACCACGGACACAGAAAAATGAAATTAATCTGCTGAGGTTTGTACTTCCCATCTCTGCCCCAAAGTTTCAATTCCTTGCCTAATCCTTCCCATAGCTCAGGATAGGCGAGTTACCAAAATTTCTTGGGCCTAAAAGTGTCTTTATATGCGAGATGGAGAAGTGGAAGTTCTCTGATCCAGGGGACTGGGTCTGCATTAGGAAGTGGCATATTTATTTCTAATCCTAGAACCATTTAAATGCTAGATATAAAAATGTATAATTTTTTTATGCATAGTGAAGCTGTTCAGGGTTCTTTTCAAGGTTTTTATGGCTCCTTCTGTGCTCTGCACATTTAAGCCCAGAGTGACTCAGTCATCCAGTTTCATAGAGGACAAGAATCCTTGTCCCAATAAATCACTTTACAAACTTCTTGAAAGGTCCCTAAAGTTTCTTAAATGTCTCTGGCTTATTGAGGCAAGATAGACGAATGGGAGAAGCAACAGGGGAATGGATTTATTTCCAAAGGCTGTGTACTGAGAGCCTCATGTGTCAGGAAATTGCATTCCTGTCCTTGTTGTTAAAACTTTGTGCAGCACTACAACTTGTGTTGGTGTGTCCTGTGGCCCTTCCCTGCACTGCTCTGTCAAGGAGTGAGTGGGCTTTGGGGTGTTCTTCCATGGGAAAAGGTGACATGATTTGGGAAATCTCCATTCCTTGCCTTTCACCAGTCCTGCTGCTGGGTATTTCCTCTTTCCCTTATTTACCTGTGTTCCCCCAAGGCTCATGAATGCAGCCCAGGAGCAAAGACTGACTTGCCTGTGGCTCCAAGAGAGCTGGAAAGGGACTTTGGACAAGGGTCTGGAGAGGCAGGACAAGAGGGAATAGTTTCAGACTGACAGAGGGCAGGGCTAGGCTGGATGTTGAGAGATAATGTTCTGGTTGATGGGAAGGAAGATGTTCAAAGCCATGGTTGCCTCCATGAACTTTTCATGGAGTGACAAAGCAGCACTAGAAGCCAGTGGCCATCTGGGGCCATCTCCTCTGCAATCCCTCAGGTTCTGAAATTGTGAGTTGGACATCAGGAGCCATCAGATTAAAAAAATATCATAAATTTGTACTTTTTTGATTGTCTTATAGTTTCTCTGTGTTCGTGGCTGATTTCCAGCCTCCCTTCTTTCTCCTGTTTTCTCCTTGTAATCTGGAACCCCTCGAGGCAGTGTTTTCTGTTTGGTGGTGTACATGAAATGAGTGGCTGCTTCAAGACTGGCCCTCCTCAGTTTGAAGTAGGTGAGGTCATATTTTCAGGCCTCACCCACCCAAGAATTAATAATTTCCTTTAACACAAAGAAGTCGGCACTGAGATTCCAAATAAAACACTTGAATCCACAAGGTGGAGAATCCAGAAGCCTGGAAATATTTGAGTCAGCTTGGATGGGGCTCTAAGCAACTTTCTCTAGCTGAAGACATGCCTGCTGATTGAAGGAGGGTTGGACGAGATGACCTTTAAATGTCCCTTCCAACCCAAATGGTTCAGCGACTCCATGAACTCCGAATAAACTCTGAGCTGCCGTGAAAACCTCCCTGGAATCAGGAGAGCAGACAGGGGATAGTTCACACCAGACAGTGCCTTGGACAAAGCCAAACTCTCTGGAAGGCTCCAGGTCAATCCTTGCTCCGTGATGGTTTAGTTGCCATAGAGACAACCAGGTCTCACTGTTGCTATTCACCAGCGACCCCTCCGGATTAAAGTTGGAGTGGTTTGGATCATTCTCTTTATTTTATCAGTGCTGTAGCACACCTCCTAATCCGAGCTGTACCTCTCAGGAAGAGGAAAAAAAATAAAAAGAAAGAGACAAAAAAAAGCCAACTTCCTTCCCCAGCATTTGTTGTAGAGGCCAATTATCCGAAGGGGTGACAAGTAGAAAAATGAATTAACCAGAGCTTTGTAATGTCAGCGTTATTTATCGTGTCTAACTTTGCCCAGCTCAGCTGTGGATCAGCAAAGAAGTGCTTTTATCCTTCCCTCCTCTCTTTGATGCTGTTTTTTACCTTTCCTCCCTTTCTTGGCCTTCTGTAAGTCCTTTGCTCTGCCACACCATCCTTAGGGAATCTTTTTCTCCTTTTCTCCAAACCAGGTGGGTTTCCCAGATGAGATGAGGGGCTGGGGAAGAGATGCCCTGCAGGAGGTGAAGGAGGGGAGATCTCCCAGCTCTCATCTTCCCCATCCTTCCCCTCTGCCCCTGTGATAACCCAACCACCCTGTTGGGTTTATTCCCTTTGATCTCCAACTCACACAAAAAGTAGGTGCTGAGACTGGAAACGGCCCCTGTTACCCTTTCCCCCCCCACTTTCCCTTTCCCTGTGCATACTCTGCTGAATCTACGCCCTCTTCCACCTGCTGCAGTGAAGACTTTCAAAAGGGAAAAAAAAAAAAATGGCACTTGCTGGCAGGAGGCAGGAAAACAAGGGACTTTCAACCGGGATCCAGCCTGAAAGCAATGCCCTGGCAAGAAGCCCACAAACACTTCAGATGTGAAGCGCCGAGTCACAGTAGCAAAGAGGCAAAAAATGCATCCTTGTGAAGCCACAGCGAGGCTGCACCTGCTCGGAACGGCTGCAGCCAGTACACTGTGACACTTCAAAGCTGCCAGGGAATGAGATACTGGAATGAAGATACCCCTGGCAGGGTGTAAAAGTAGCCAAATCTTGCACTGAGGCAGCCGGAGTGCTGCTTGACGTAAGGGGAGCAAGCCTGGAGGATAGTATGTGTGTATCCAAATGACAGATGACGGGGAAAGAAATAAATTATCTTGCAGTGTGTCTGTCCCTGTGTGAGTGTTGCTGGCTTCCCTGCATGGATTTCAAGACCATCTTCACTGTGAATTTCTCCTTCCAACACCCACAGCCTGCAGATCCTACGAATGCATTAATAAATCAACCAGGTTATTGGCTCCAGAGGCGATAGCTGAGTTTGCTGGTCCAACTGGGCTGGGTTTTTTTGCTGTTTAAAATCCAGTTGTTTCCTCTCTGAAGAGATCTTGGTAGTGTAGGCCAAGCCAGACCCGACAG
This sequence comes from Sterrhoptilus dennistouni, assembly GCA_013397095.1. Classification (NCBI taxonomy): domain Eukaryota; kingdom Metazoa; phylum Chordata; class Aves; order Passeriformes; family Zosteropidae; genus Sterrhoptilus; species Sterrhoptilus dennistouni. The sequence continues at coordinate 229,285 of VWZU01004227.1, forward strand.
CACGTCAGGAATTCTCCTGGAGGAGTGGGCAGCTGCACCAGTGTGGCATGCAGGCTGTCAACTGGCAGTAAATCTGCTTCGAGCTCTTTTGTTGTGCCAAGCAATTGCTGAATAACTTCTCTGAATTACTTCCAGTCGATATCTCTCCTATGAAAAGCTCACAGAAAGCTTATTATGTTCAAAATTCGGCAGATACGGATTCTCACACGCTAAACATCCATTAGCAGCTGGATAAAGGCAACTCTGGGGATCACATTTCTGTGGGGGCAGCTTCTCGCAGACGTGCAGGTGAAGTTGGCTTTATGTGAAGCATCTCGGATGCATTTTCACACAAAAAAAGAAAATAAATTCTTAATAAAATCTGGTGGTTGACGCCGGGCATGAGACAAGCAGGGCTGCAGGCAAAGCCAAAACGTGTTGCTGAATAATCTTGAAGAGGAGGGAAAATTTAGTTTGTAGGTGATTTTTAGCCCCCATGCTTCAAGGGTTAATTTTGAGAGATGAGATCTTTGAATGGTGAGGAGAACATCTCTATCCTTGCTGCCTGGGAATGCTCTCAGTGCACTCCTTGCCACAAAAGCTGCTCAGTGGGCATTTCAGTGGATTTGTTTTTGTTTGTTTGTTTTAATTGTGAGGTTGTTGTTAACTTGTTGGGTAAAATGTCATGGCAGGATTTTCAAGAGTGGCCAGCACAGGGCTGACACTTCTCTAATTGGAGATCCTGGGGAGGCAGCAGAGATGTCCTCTCCCAAAATGACCCTTTCCAAAGCAGCTGCCCACAGAGTCTTGCTTTAAAAGGAACAAGAGGCTGTACAGCTGGATCCCATGAAGGTGAAATTATTCCCCATTGTCCAGCTGCTAGAAATGACTTAAAAATAACCGGTTAAGTCAATGCACCAATTACTCTGTGGTTACAATCTCCAGAAGGTAATTCACATCTCAATTGCCCTGGGAAGGGATCTGTCTTTTCCCTGTTGACTGGATGGGAAGCCTGAGATGACAATTCCCAGCTCAACATTGTTTCTAAGTAAAGCTCAGTGGGGTAAAACCAGTCACAGACCTGGTTTTGACTTAATTTTTTTGTCAGAAAAAAACTTTTTCTGACCCAGAGATGGGGCTCCTCACAGGTGTTTTAAAAGATTTTATTCCATTTTCAGTCTCATGTGAAGGGTGAGACAGTACAGGTGTTACAATTCACACCATCACAATCAGAAACTAAACTAATTCCTAATTACAACACATTATAAGTGTTTTTTTTGGCCTATCAGCTTTTGCCACACAATGCTGCTCATGCCTTAAAGCCAATCATCTAAAATTACTCCTCGTGGGTCTTACTACAATGCATCTTTCATAGTTCTATTTCTCCAAAATATCCAGTATATTTGCAAGGCCATAATTTGAAGCTTGTTTCCAGTTCCATTTCTCTCTCACTGTCTATCCTATCCCATGGCCTTTCCAAGTCAGCATTTTTTATCTCAAAGTTTGCACACAAATGAACAAGACTGTGTGATCCTTCTGTCAGGCTTTGAGAATCCCCTACAAATCCATTTCCCACAATTTTTCTATGCTAGGATCATTTAGTGTGAAAGGGGTTGTCAGATCTCAGAAAGGAAAAAAAAAAAGGTGGAGTGTTGGAAAGTGTAGAAAAGTAAAACCCAGTAATTTATACAGCTTTTAGGGCCTCCTATTTGAACCAACTTGTGTTTGAAACAAAAATTATCTCTGTTAGACTTGATATTGACTATGATGGATTCAAAGCAGAGCCCCAAAATCTCCAATTTTTCAGTTTTGAAGAGCTTTCAATGATGAACCAGAGTGTTTTCTTGGCCACTGCAGAGCTGATGTTTTGCACCAAAATCCACCATCCCAACTGCCACCAATCTGCTGCTGTTTGTGATCTGAACTGCTCAGAGTTAGTCCCTACCCTTTTCTTCTGAGAAGACAAACCTTGAGATGACTTCAGGCTGAGTCACAGCTGAAGGAGACCCTGAGATCAGCTCAGTTGGTTGGAGGATGGTGCTAATAATGCCAAGATTGAAGGTTTGATCCCCACACAGGTTCCTTGAGGAGCTGGACTCGATGATCCTTGTGGGTCCCTTCCAGCTCAGAATATTCTGTGATTCTGTGTGATTGTTGAGGTGAAAAGCTGGATTTGGCTACAGGGAAGGGGGAGATCTCCTCTACCTGGGCTGGTGGCTTGACTACATGTGCAGGGACTCAAAAAGTCTGTGCCCTGAAGGTTGGTCCACCCAGGCTTGGTGACCAATTGCTTTGCCCTCTTCCAGCCAGACAAAGGTTCCATCTTTGCTATCTTGTGCAGGCACCTCTGGTCTCACTCCCTTCATGCTCAAGGCCAACTGGACATCAGCCTGCTACAAACTGGAAGCCACAGAGTGGTGCTGGTTTCATTTTCATCCTGTGGCTGTCAGTGCCACCGGGAGCCTGAAACACGGACAGTGGTGGCAGCAGGGACTGGGAGGGGGCTGGTGTGATACCCTAAATCACTCTGTGTGTGTTTCTAGGCCCGTGTGTTCATTCATCTGGGACAGCAACCTGAACTGGACCCACATTAACCCCTGCCCAGTGACCATGGATAACGTGGGAAGGCTGTACCTGCACCTCTGCTGGCCAAAACCTCTCGTGTCACCAGATTGGCTTCATTCCCACAGAGGTGTCAGACAGAGAAATGAGTGGTGATTCAGGCCAGTAATATTTGGTATCCTGCAGGCTCTTTGCCAGCAGGGATTTACCCAGGGCTGCATTCAGCAGCTTGAGCCATTTGTCCAGCATAGTGTCCAAAATTCCCTGATAGACTTTATCCACCTCTCTTCCTATCTCTTCCCACTCCCCTGTCCTTTGATCCTCCTTGGTGCTGGCAGAGCAGGAGTGCAGGCTGCCATGTGGGCAGCAATCTCATGTCCAGGGGAATTAAGAGGATCCTGGAATGTGGGATTGCTCCCTGGTGTTCCTGGCCTGGACTCCCCACTGTTCGGAGCCCGGTGGGGCCATTCCTTGCAGGCAAAGAATCAAAAATTATTGTGTCCTTGTCACTGAGCTGTCACCAGTGTCCAGGCTGCAGCAGGGCATAAGGGGCAGTATGTGATTTATTTACTCACTGACGAGGGTTCATTAGCTCCAGCTCCTATTCCTGGAAGTTTCCAGGATCCTGGGGGATCCCAGTCTGGCTCAGTGGCTGACATGATGCCCTGGGCACCCCTGAGGGGTAGAGGAGGAGAGCAGAGGGATGAAGGAGCTGGAAGCAGTAGGGCTGGGAAAGGACATTGCTCCAGTTTCCACAGCAGACGTGCCAGTGAGAGCTGGAGCTCCTTGCCCAAAGCAAATGCCTGCCTTTATCACTGTCAGGGTGATTTGTTGGCCACCCAGGCTCTTCTGAGAGTGAGGGAAAGTTGTCCCATCTCTACTTTTCAGTTGCCACCACCTCTGGAGAGCAGGGCTGCCCAAGCCCTTAGGGAGACCATGCTCCATTGCTTTTTGAACAACAGCTCCACATTTCCATCAGCTGCATTCCTCTGACATCCCTAAAAATCCCCTCTCCCGTTTGCATCACCAGACTGGAGATGGGCCAAGCACTTGGGAGCTGCTCTAGTTTGGGAGAAATGGATCTCACATCTGTCTCTAGAGGACATGAAAGAACCACACTCACCTGTCAGCTTGAGAAGTGAGAAGAAAAAGAGGAAGTTTATTATGATTTGGGGTTTAAATAGGGTTTGGAATTTGATCAAGGATTGGAAGATAAGAGTAACACCTCTCTGACCCAAGTGGTCAACTTACAAGTCCATCAGTTTGTCCTTCCCCTGGAAAGGAATGCATATTTACAAAATATTGCTCTTTGTTTTTGTTACAAGCATGAAAAAGCTCCAGTAGAAATGTGAAACCATCAGAAGGCTGAAAAATCAGGGCGACACACATCCATTATTTAGATCTCCCCATGCCTACGCATGGAAGAGTGTGTTTAACATATTTTGTTTGCTTGATGCAGGTGGAAAATACACCTGTTCTTCCTGACATTTTGATCTCCACAACTCCCTGATGCTGTAGACAGCCGGGGGTTGGTCTTGTTTCCCAGGTAACAAGTGATAGGACAGGAGGAAATGGCTTTAATTGAGCCAGGTGAGGTTTAGACTGGGTATTAGGAAAAAAAATTCTTCATGGAAAAGATTGTCAAACGTTGGAACAGGCTGCCCAGAGAAGTGGTGGAATCACTGCCCCTGGAATTGTCCCAAGAATGTATAGATGTGGTGCTTAGGGACACATTTTACTGCTGAAGATGGCAGGGTCAGACTGATAGTTCAACTCAATGATCTTTTCCAGCTTTCATGATTTTTTGATTCTATTCTCTGATGGTGTTTCTGTGGTTGTATCAGGCTTGGTTTGAAGCCATGGCTTTGTTTGCATATTTACTTTCCCCACCTTCACCCCTCATTTAGGCATCCTGGGAACATCTGTGAGAATTTCAGAGGCTGAATAAGCTTTCAGTTGCTGTCGTGTCTCACCCCAGAATTAGCTTCGTTTCTTCAGTGGATTTAAGTGATTTTTCTGTACTTTCTAATTTATAGCAATCTTGATATTCTCAGATATGTGCTGGGCTCTCCCACCACTCATCACTGCTGTAAATTGGCAGACAAAAGGAGTTGTTCCCATATTGTCTGAACGTTTTACATGGGCAGGTAGTGACAGAACAAGGGTAAAGTGTTTTAAACTAGGAGAGGAGAGGAGAGATTCAGGTTGGATATTAACTAGAAATATGTGTAAGGGTGGTGAGGTTCTGGCACAGGGTGCCCAGAGAAGCTGTGGCTGCCTCTGGATCCCTGGAATTGTCCAAGGCCAAGTTGGACAGGGCTTGGAGCAGCCTGGGATAGTGGAAGGTGTCCCTGCCTATGGCAGAGGGTTGGAACTGGATGATCTTTAAGATCCCTTCCAACCCAAGCCATTATATGATTTTAAGAATTTTCTCATCTATCTGTCTTTCTATAGTGCTGCAAGAGGAGAAAACAACTCTGATTATGCTGTTTAAACTCACAATGTGCCCATCTGGAGTTTAAACCTGGCACACTGGTGCAAACTGGTTGGTTTCTAACCCTGGATGTGCATTGGTTGTAAATCCTCTGGAGGCACTTGGGGTGGAAATTCCTTTAACAAAATAATCTGTGCCATATCAAGTTCTGTGTGTAAACAGGTGCACAAGGTTTGGCTTTCTAGAAATAAACTCAGAGGTAGCAATTCTGGGTGTGTTGTGTACTAGGGCAGCAAAGTGCAAGGGAAATGTGAGACCGGAGCCTCGAGGAGTTAAATGAACACTCTGGAGCTTAAGAACCTCCTGATGCTTCATGGGAAAATGGGAAAATATTCTATTTAGAGACTGTACTGCTCACACATCAGATGTTTTTCTCCAGTTCTCTCTCTCTCTCTCTCTGTGTAATTTTTTTTTCTTTTTTAAATTATCATCGGGGGCAATTTGCATGAGAGGGAATCTTTGTCTGTGAAGTGCCCATCTGCTGGTGCAGCCCCACCTCCCCCCTGACGACACAACCATCTGCTTTTGACATCACAGCCACGCGGGGCTGCAGCCCAGGGAGCCACTGGCACCTCAGTGACAACCTTGCCTGGACAGTCACCCTGCTCTCTGAAAGGATTCCCAGGTGCTTTCCCCTGCCTTCTGCCCTCCAGACAGGGATGAGCTGGCTCAGGATGGCCTGGGCTGGTGAGTGGGAGGTGCAGACAACCAGAGTCATGATTTTTTTGATTTGCCTTTGTGTGACACGTCATGTGAAGGAGAAGTCCCCTTGTCTCCGCCTCCTGGGAATTGAATAATAATAATTATGAGGCTGATGATCACTCTTGTGAAGCAATGTTTGATTAGCTTCACTTGCATCTGCTTGAGACACTTCTAAATTACACAGCAGTGTCCTGGTGTCATTCATCCTCCAAACTAAAACTGATTTGCCCTTCAGAGCTCGTCACACCCCAGTTGGGGATGCTCAAAACCGGACTGAGAAGGGAAGAAATCCACTACAGACCTCACTCTTTGACTGATTTACCTGCTCAGGGTTTAGGTACTATGTGGATAAGCACAACATATCTGAAAAAAAAAAGTGTATCCAACAGCCCAGATGGTCATGGCTTAGTGAAAACAGTGCCACCTTCCAAAATGCCAGCACTTGTCTCGCTGTGTGTCCTCGGGTGGGTAACAGCACGAGCTGTCACAATTGCTGCACATTGCAGGGATTTGCTGTGGTGAATTAAGAGAGTTGCCTTCAGGTTAAAGCCCTGCTGCATCTGGATTTCTGGGCATATATATTCATTTTTTCCTACCTGGACTCCTTGTCCGGGTGGTGTTTGAGGTTTGAGGTTTTCACGTGTGGTTTTCTCCTTGTTTGTTTTTTCTTTTTTAATTTTTTTTTTCCTGCATATAAATCTACAGTGGGTTTCTGTCCTTTGGGAAGGAGCAGAACCACTGTAAAGCCTCTCTGGTCTGGCTGCCATCCACCCAGAAACCCTGAGCACCTCCCAGGCACGTGTAGGGATCAGCTGTAAATCCAACACGTCCGGGAAGGGCTGTGCCCTGCACAACCCCCCTTGGAGCAGCCTGGGAGATCCCACTTCATTTCATGGAGTGTGGAAGTGCTGCTGCGAGCTCTTTTTCCTGGTATTTTAATCACCAAAAAGTGCAGGGTGATGCTAACTGAAAACTTGTATCAAATTCAAGGCGATTTTCTGTCTTTTTTTTTTTTCTTCTATGAAAGCAATCTGTAAGCAAGGCTTGGATAGGAATTTGGAAAATGTTGTGGGTTTAGGGTTTTGAAATGAGACTTGTGAATTACTCCTCTGGGAACCGAGCTTATCTTCAAAATTCACTGAAACAAAACAGCCAACTGTAATATTATTGATTAACATCAGCATGGTGGTGACATTGGTTTTGATGGTAATAATAAAAGACTAAGAACAGAAGAGGGAAAAAATACGTTTTGTTTCAGGTCAGGCAAGTTGTTTTGTTTTACCTGACCCATTTCCCTTCACCAATCTTTCATTTAAATAAGAAAAGTGCAGGAGAGGAGTGGTGTGGATTAACTCTGACCAAAATTAAGACCAACAAGAGGCTTGTAACCAGGATGTTTGATCTTGGGAATGACTATGGCATTGAATGTGTGCACAGCCACACTCCATCAAGGCAGGGGGGTTAAATCCTGAAGTGCTTCTGAGCAGGTTCCCAGCCTCTCCAGCCTGCTTTGCATGGCAAATACCAATGCACGACCCTAAATTCCTCTTGAATCCAGACTTATTCTTCCCCCTTCTGCCACGTCCCACGGTGGGAGGAATTGAAAGAAGCAGCAGGGCAAATTGTTCCCCAAAGTTTTCCCTGCCCGTCAGCAGGTCCATTAATCTCATTGCAGAGCTGCTGCTGCTGCTGCACCAGGTGCGCAGATTATCCTAATATCACCACCATCCCTTTGCCAGGAGAGGCTCGTGCGGGATGATAACACTCCTCTAATCCACTTACTGGAGGTGGTTTCTCGCTTGAATTCAGCTTCTCCCTCTGATCGTGTCTCAGTCAGTGCCGGCACCACTCCGAGCTGCCGCCAACTCTTAATCCTTCGCAAGCATCTGTCAAATTCTCTTCCCACCCGGGACCCCCTTCTTGTGGTGAGCCCTGGATTCCGTGGGAGATGAAAGCCAGCAGCACCTTGCGGGATCAAACGTGCCTTTACGGCCGCTTTGAAGGCTCCGTGGGGAGCGCGGAGAAAATCCTTTCCAAAATCTCATCTTGGAGAGGGGCATCTCTCGATGATGGAACAAATCTACTGGCAGTCAAACGCTGAAGCATCCCTCCCTCCCACCCTTCCTCGTCCTGTTGAGGCTGATTGGAGCTCCAGGAATGCTGGTGCTGGTTGGGAGCTTGGCAGGATGCCGGGGCTGCACAGAAGGCTTGGGGGGCTTGTGCCATGTGGGGAGTTGGGCAGACTGGGAGCAGCTGTTGGGAAAGTCAGGGAGTTTGGGTTTGTTTGCAAAGCGGGACGCGGGGGTGAGAGGCTGAGGGGGAGCAGACAGCCTCCCCCGTCTCCCCCTCGTCGAGGGTGGTGTTGCTTTTCTTCTAAAGTTAAAGAGGGTTGTTTTTTTTTCTGTGCCCCGTGAAATAGGGGAAGGATGGAGTTATTCAAGTCCATTGAAAGCAGCGCACAAAAGCTTCCCCAGGCTGCTTCACTTCATGGTGCAGGTCTCCACCCAATGGGCTGGGGGGCTTGGGGGAATTTTTAGCTTTATGATGGGGTTTTTCTCCACCCACCCTTGTGGCCGGTTCCTTTCCATGCTAGGGTGGCCTTCACCCAATTTCCTAGTTGGTCAAATTAATTGACTCTGTTTTATTAAACAACTCATAATTGAAGTATTGGCTTTTGGGTTGCCTTAAAGCCTTGATCTATTACTGAGCTCATCATTGTTTAAAACATGAAATGTCTCAGTTATCCCTTTCTTCTCCTTGGGAAGTCCAAAGGAGTGAAGCTTTGCAGATTGTGGATGTCACAGAACATCATACATTTGTTTTCCCCCTTTCTAGCAATTTAACACATTGTGCTTTTGCAGAGGTTCAAAAGTTCGCTCGGCAACAGTTGGTTCTTGGAGCTCACTGCAAAGGCCTGTGAGGAAACTAAAAAAAAAAACCCAACCAACACCATTCCATGGCTGCAGGACATAACAGCAACAAAACCACATGTAATGCCCTTAATGTTACTCGAATTATGCAAGAATGCAACCCCCAAACCCCAGCAAACCCATGTTTGCTGTTTCCTCACCATATGTCAGCGTGTTCTGCGAGTCGTTAGAGGTGAAGCCTGACCTTTACGTCGGGCTCTTTCTGACTTTCTTTTAATTTGACCCAGCAGCCAGGATCAAAGCCATGGTACTAAAATATGGGGGGAAAAAAATCCTGTTTGTCCTTCAGCATGTTTTAGCATGCAGTGAGGAGAGCTGCTGGGTGAAGGGCTGGGTTAGCAGATGTTGCCCACACCACGCTGACAGCGCCGCGTTTGCAATCGGTGCCCCTTCCAGAGCCAAGAGCTGTGCTCTGCTCTCCTAAACGCTCACAGATGGGACCCAAAATCACGCAGAATTCACCCAAACAGCTGAGTCACTGAGTGGGGATGGCTGCTGAGGACAGATACTTCTTTTTGCCAGGGTTGGGATGAAAAGCTTGAGATGGTATTTCTTGTTTGGACTCAGATGTTTATTAATTCTTATCTATGTTACTGTATCACAAACTGTGAGTTCTACAGCACTTCTAGCTAACAAAGTAAAAGTGGAGCTGTATCTATCTCTCTACAAGGCCTTTTAAGCACAAACTGTCCAATTAAGAAATGACATCTTTTTTTTTACTTTTAACCCAATAACCAACCACCTGTGGTCCGCAATGCAGATTTTTCTATCCAATTACAAAAATACCACCCAGACCCAAGAAGAAGAAGAAGAAGAAGGTGAAAAAGGACTAGCCTATGGTCTAAATCCTCCATCTTGCTTTATATATATTCCAAAACCTTAAACTCTAAGTTTTTTCCCCTGTGATATCACACTCTTCTATTCAAACTCCACACCCATAATCCCAGTGCTATCACTCAATTTTGGAACCCTTCTCCATGGCCTCAGGTCAATGCAGTGTTTTCTGGGGGGTCAGTGCCTGTCAGCACAGAAAGTCCAGAATTCTCAGTGCCCAGAGTTCCAACAGACAGGATTTAATGGATCATGGGGGTGGTTCTTGAGCCAGCTGGAGAGATAAGTGGGATCTCCTCCTGACAGGAGAGGTGGACAATGTCATGGGATGGGAACTCATTTGCTCTGTTTGTTGTGAAGGGCGGTGAGCAAAGGTTCCTCCTCAAAAGATGGTTCAGGGAAATCGTTGATTCACTGGGTTTTATCTTGTTCTGAAGTAATTCAGGAGTGGGCAGCAGTGCACAGACTGCCAGGGAAACTGGGATGAGCTGGGTGCTCCTGGGGGGTGATTCTGCCCTCTGGTTTGGAGCTGGGAGGACACTCAGGGTGATGGGGCCAGGCTCTTCCTGAAGCTCCTAAGGGTGACAATAATGCCCCTAAAGCATAAAAATTATGACAGATCTGCTGAGCAGCCCTGAATTCATTACCATTGCCAAAATCAGGCTCTGACCCTGATCGTTGTAGGGGAGCTGGACTATATGACCTTTAAAGGTCTTTTCCACCCCAAACCATTCCATGATTCTGTAATTCCACAATCAGGATTCAAACGTGTCCATGAGTTTATCCACAGATTTCTGCATGCAGCAGTCCCTGGGTACACCCTGCCATCCCCTCTTGTCCCAGTTCCAGCAGAGTTTTCCCCACAGGTCCCTTCTGTGGCTGTAAAGGAGTCCCCAGAGCAGCCCAGCCAGGCTGGTGACACAGGGGCTCACACCGTGTGTCCCCAGCCCTCTCTGCAGCCCATTCTGTGCACAATGAAGGTGGCAGACTGTCAAAACTTTAGCTGTGCTTTCCTGACTCCTCAGCCAGCTTCCTAAGGGGGGCTGCAGTATCTTCTGGGCTGTCAGCCATGCCAAGGAGCTGGAATTCTGGAGTCTGTCTCCTGGCACTGCCGCTGGCTGCCGTGCCTCCTCTGTCTGCTGCTGCTGCAGGCAGTTTGCTGGTTTTGTCTTTGGGAGGATGCTAAACACCATCCCCACCCCTTGACTGCCCACTTTGTTTAATCACCAGCACGTTTTCCGATGTGGTTTTGGCATGAGCCAATCTGGGGTGTCTCAAGGTGAAGCCCAGAGCTGTTCCAAGGGTTAACACCTCCCAAAATCCGTCCTCACTAAGCAGAGTCAGCGTAATCCCTATGGTTTGGTAGTAAAACGATATGAGAGCACCAACCCAAGCTGTGCCATGTCATTTGGGGACAGCAGAAAGTGATTGTGGCTCGTTTTATATTCCAGTTGTGAGTTCACAGAGGAGCCAGGATTTGCAGTTCGACTTTTTTTGCTCGGCAGCACCGCGGTGCTCCTGCACTCCCCCGAGCACTTTCCCTCCAAGAGAAACACCAGCAACACCTCCTGTGAGGAGATTTATGAGCCAGCAGGGCTGACACCACTTTGCTCAGTCCCTCAAGGCACAAGTACAGCCCCAGCCCTTATTTTTTCCAGCGTGGAGGGTCCCCTCAGTGGTGACAAACTCAGCGTGGCATCGAACTTCAAAGTCTGTTGGAAGAAACTTCTGTCTGGTGCCACATGGCGAGGAGGGACAGGACTCTGGTGACAGATGCACCCACAGATGCACAATTAGGGGACAGATGTGCCCCTTGGCAAGGGGCAGGGTTGGAGGAGAAGAGGTGCAGACCCCAATTGTTGTTTCACTCCCCCATCCCTGTTACAGCCCACCCTGTATTTTAGAGGGGTTTTACTTTTGACGGAAATTTGGTGGCCCTGAGTGAAGGAGGAGGGAATTTTCTCACACAATTCCTGCTGTGGGGTGGGAGCCTGTTCGGTGTGTTCCCATCTCCTGATTTGGCTCCTGTGGTGACAACTGGGGGATGCTGGTGGAGCCAACACCTTCAGAGCATCCCCAGCTCCGGGATGGTGTGGGGACAAAAGGATTGAGGCGGTGTGAAATAAATTCCATTAATTTCCCCTTAAATGGAGATTTCTTTTGCTGCCCTCTTTCTCTGCAGAGAGGCTCAAGTGCCCACACACACACTGCTCCCTCCTGGGGTGCACTGGGACCTGCTAAATCCACCCTGGAGGTGTTAAACTGCAGCTGCACTAGGTGCTAAAAGGTGTTTTGTCCTGTTGACCGTGCGGAATAAAAGGGAACATGGAAAGAAAAAAAGCACTTATTTCTCCTGTCTGTGCACTCTGCGCAGCTGGGCTGTCTCCCTTGCCACTCTTGGTGTTTTTCAAGTCTGGGAAAAAAACACCAGAGAGCAGGAGTTTGTGTGTGTATGAAGGCAGGAATTCTCCCATAGCCCAGCAGTGAATCTCTTGGTCCAGGCTGGGAATAAGCTGGAATTCTCCTTGTGCCGTGCCTTGTTTGTTTTCCATATTTCGCCATTTAACTGCGAATCCTGGTGGACCTACCTGACAGGAACACTAATGCCATGTGCTGCTGCAGCTTTTCCATGGCGAATTATCCAGCACTGCAGTGCTGGGAGTGCTATGACTTCCCATCAGAGTATAAAAATGGAGGAAAAAACACAGCTTTTCTTGCCCTATTCTCCATGCTTCTCGCCCAGGTGTCCACAAGCAAGGAAGCACCACCTTCCCTTGCTGCAGATCAACTCACTGCATCCCTGGCTTCTCCTTGGACTCTGGAATTTTCTCTTGGACCAGAGGTCAGGCTGCCCAGGGCAGACCCTTGGAGGTTTCTGGGCAGAACTGCATCAGTCTTGGCGAATTTGAGCAGGTCCAGAAGCAGCTCCTGCTCTTACACCCCAACCTGCAAACACCCAGGGAGGCAAATAACCACAATTCACAACAAAACAAAGCTGTTTGCCATATCAACCAAAAATTTGTGCCACTAATGAATATAATTAGGCTGCATGCAAAGAGACTGAGGTTGGAAGGCGTGGAGAGCAGAGCATGATTTCACCAGAACATGATTTTCGTGGTTTCTTTCTTTAGACGGGACCTTTTATCCTTTAGCAGGGTGAGGGGAAGGGGCTGACAGGAAGAGCAGAGCTCATCCAGGGCTCTACAAGATGTGCTACAGCCGCAACAGGTTGGAGAAGGGGTTTTCAGGGGTGGGTGTGAACAGGGCTATTCCTGCACTGATGGAGCCGAGTTTTTCTTTGCTTTCAGTGGTTTCCTCCTATCCTGACCCTGCTGGTGGGGGAATCTGGGACAGTAGCTGGCAGCTCCCACCACCTCTGGCTGCATCCATCTGGAATCCTGGGGACAGCAGGGTGTCCTGTCTGTCTGTCCTGACAGGCCAGAGGGGGTTGGAATTGGGGTTTGGTCCTCAGGATCCATTCCAACCCAACGCAACCACACAGGAAAAGCGGGATGTGACTTCTTTGCCACAGCACAATCTCTCCTCCCTTCCAACAACACAGAACAGAAGGAAAACCCCAAACCACTAGCCAACAAATAGATAAATTAATTAATCAGTGTGCCATTGCCATGGTGGCTGAGGAGGAGGAGGAGAAAGAAGAAGAGACTTTCCAGGCAAGTTGTGCCAATGGATCCCGGTTAGCAGAGCTGTCTGGCGCCTGAGAGGGATGTCTATGAATGAAAGGAATTTGTGAAGCTGCTGACACACGCTGCAGATGACGCGGCTCCTCTCGTGTTAATGCACATCCATCTCACCCAAACTCGGGGATTTCTGTCCCGAATCCTGCGGGCTGTGAAAGCAAGAGAGGCTGCACAATGCAGCTCCACCTCATTGTGGATTCCCGGGGAGTGCAGGATTGGAAGTGGGAGCAGGTGCACGCTTTGGAGGAGGTGGGACCGGCAATTATCAGCCCGAGCGTTAATTGTCGAATTAACATCACACTGAGTAACACGAGTAAATAAGAGTCGGCAGTTTGGGTTTCTTGCGGAAACCTTCCTTCCAAGGGCTTTGTGTCTGCTGTGATCTCTCTTCCACCTCACGTTACAAAGCCTGGCAGGAGTGGCTGGTGTTGTCTAAAATAGTGTGGAGGGTTTTTTTTTCCCCCCCGTCTTGCAGTGCACAGCAGGATTCAACGTGGGATGAACATGCAGAACTGGCCTGGACATAATTTCTGCAGAAGTGCCTGTATTAGCACAGTCCATTATCTGGCTGCAGATTGGGTGTGGGTGGCTCTCCATCCTCTTGGCAATTTTCCGTGGGTTTTCTGCCTGGTGACTTTGACCAGAAGCTGTTCAAAATCTGCTGTGCATTCCACACCCAGAGGCAGCTGCATTTCAGGAGTGGAGTGATGCTCAGAGCCGAACCCCCCTTTTTCTCCAGGCATCTTCATCTGCGAGGCACTGCAGGTCCTTGGGGATGATTATAAGGTATTTATAGTTGAGGAGATGGATGACTTAGTCCTAACAGCCTGAATGATATCGCAGCGATGGCAGCCTTAAACACAGACAGCTAGAGGTCACATTTGATTACATAAAAACTGGATTTCAGCCCAAGCAGCTGGGAGAGATGTTCCTCCCTCCTTGAGAAATGACAAGTGAAAAAAAAAAAAAAAAAAAAAAAAAAAAAAAAAAAAAAAAAAACAAAAAAAATCCTTCCTGACTCGGGTTCCTGAGGCAGCCAAGAGCAGAGTGCAGGGTCGGGTGCCAGTGGCTCTGTTATCCTTGGCAGCAGGAAGCAACTTGTTAGTGGTGGCAGCACAGCCCAGCTGGCAGCGTGGAGAGGCCGTGGCAAGCTGAGTGTCCCCAGCATCCATCTCCCTGTCCCCCTCCAGGGAGGGCACCAGGATCTGTCCAGTTTCTGGGCTGATTTGTTTGTGGCCGTATAAATTCCTGTTGCTATTACACAGTGAGGTGATGCAGAACAAAGCTGCTGATTAACACATGGAGGAGCCATGGATGCTCCTGTGGGGGGACAGGGACTCAGCTCCAGCCACTGCCAGCTGGACAAAGCCTGGCCACTTCCTCCAGAAGGAAACTCCTAAGACTCAGGCATCCCCATGCTGGGGGTAGTGGGGTGAGATGTGGAGGTTGGCACTTTGCTCCCCCCATGCCCTAGAATAAAATAAAATGTGTGTGGGACAAGGCTCCTGCCCTAAATTAACTTGTTGGCAACTTCTCTTTGGTCAGCCCTACTCGGAGCCTTGTAAAAATGGACTGGTACAAGTTGGAGAAGATCTGCTTGTGTGTGTGGAGAGGGGAAGAATAAAACAGAAGAAGGGACAGGAGGGTGGGAAGTGAGAAGACAGAGCCTGAGCTGAAAGACCAGAAAGCTCTGCTGGTTGGGAACCAGACACCTGCCTGTGAGGGGAAGAGAACAGGACAGGTGAGAGCAAGGTGGGGCTGGCTCTGAACTGTTGAGGTTGGCTGGCTTGGTTCCCTTCTTGCTGAGACAGCACAGAGCTGAGCAGTTCCATCCCTGGATGGATTTTAGCTGGATGCTGCTCAGATGGAGAGCTGCCAGAAAAGTGACTAACCCTAGAAAAAGCCAGGATTTGGTCTGGGAGGGATCAGCTCCTGCTGGGGCACCAGACCAGGAGCCACAAGATTTGCAGTTGCTGTGGTCCTCTGGCTTTGCCATGTCAACCAAACCAAAGAGGCTGAAGCTGTATCCAGGTGGAGATGAGGGTTGGAGGAGCTTCCAGCCAGCAGGGCAAAGAAGGTGTGATGGTGTCTTGCTGGTGACCTTTCTCCTTTCCCTGTCAGAGTTTTCCTCCTTCTCAGTCCCTAATGCCTTCAATCCTCCATCCCCCTGCAATGTGATGTAGGGCTCAGCCAGGCTTTTCCAGACCCTTTTCCAGGTGAGCCTTGGTGTCTGTGAATAAGGCTGAGACAAAAAGGGAGGGCTGGAGGCCCTGCTCTCTTCAAAGAGCTGAACAATGATGGGGAAGGGAGGTCAGACCTGGCCTCCCTGGTTGGGGGGCAGGAAGGAACACATCAGCAGCAGCTCTTTTGTGTCCTCCTGCCCTCGAGCTGGTGAGGCAGTGGCAGGCATGAAATTCCCCATCCAGCCCTGTCAGCCTGATGGACAGAGTAGCCCCTTGGCCCTCCTGAGGGTGTGGGGAGGCCAAGCAGAATGGAAACGAGTTGTGCCTGGAGGGGAGAAGCAGCTTTGTGTGTCTGGGGTCCCTTCTGGAGCCAGTGCTGGACTTATCTCACACAGTTATATCACCAATGTTGGACACAACCTCAGCTCTCGGGGTCACAGGGTTCATGGACACGAGTGTTTACGTTTTGTATGTCCCTGTGGATAAGGAACACAACCTA
The DNA here is from genome assembly GCA_013397095.1 of Sterrhoptilus dennistouni. Taxonomy (NCBI): domain Eukaryota; kingdom Metazoa; phylum Chordata; class Aves; order Passeriformes; family Zosteropidae; genus Sterrhoptilus; species Sterrhoptilus dennistouni. The sequence goes on from VWZU01004227.1 coordinate 245,166, forward strand.
TACAACTCCAGGTTCATCATCACCCTTCCAACAGCCACCCTTGGTCTGTGAAGGCTGAACATTTTTTCTACCCCTCAAGCAAACCCAGATTCCTGCCAGGAGCACAACCAAAGTCTCTGGGGTTTGGCAGAAACAAACAAAACCCACATAGAGTGAGCCCAGATGCTGAGCCCAGATGTGGGATGGTGTCCACTGCTGAACCTCCATGCAAACCTTGCTGTCACCTGTAATAATACTCAATACTGTGAAGCACGAAGGGTTAATCACAGCGATGTGAGAGGCTTGACCCTCACCATTTGTGCAGCTCTCCAGCCCTCCAGCAGTGCTATTTGCCCCTCCAGAGGCAGGGAGATGTGGATGTTGTAGTCAGGGTGCAATAGAACTATTTTTTTCCAAGCTGTCATTCTGTTTAGGGTTGTATCACAACCCTGGTTCTCCACAGCTGGAAAAGTGTGTGTTGGGTGTCTTGATGGAGGCCCAGGTGGTCCTGAGCTGGTTGTCTCCAGCTTTGTGCATTAAACCAGAATTAATTAAACCAGAATATTTGTGTATTAAACCAGAAACCCACAGGTGCATGAGCACAGAATATTTGTGTATTAAACCCACAGACTGACCTGTCCACCTGGCACTGGACATCTGCATCCCACTGGGAATGGAGTGGCTTGTTCAAAAGCCCTGAGGGTTCTCAGCTTGGAGCACTTGGTGTCCAACAAAGGAGTGGTCCCAGACATCACAGAGCCATGGAATGGTCAGGGTTGGAAGAGACCCAAACAGTGCCATGATGAGTTCTGTGGTCACTGGTTACCAGATGGGCACCACTGCCCCAAGGCAGAACCCAAGAAATGAACCCCAGGGTCTGGTAATTCTTTGGTGCTGGATAACCATGGATTTTGGGTGAGTTCTTCTGGCCAGAACCTCTGGCTGATGTTTACATTTGTTTCCTGAGGATTCTGTGTCCAAGTCAGCTCCCAGCACCCCATCAGTCATTGCTGGCTCTCGAGCTCAGCGGTTTTGCTGCTTTGAGAAGTTATTCCCAACATCAGACTCTCTCAAAATGATCCTGCCAAGATGCTCTGACTCCCCCTGTTAAGCAGCAGGAGAGTTCAGGCTGTGCCTCAGAATAATTATGCACAAGGCACAGTGTCAAAACAAAGGTGGAGGATCCTAAAACATTCACGGATGTGCTGTACTGTTCCCATCCGTGTCCTTGAGACACTTCAGTACCTTCCAGAAAAAGCAGTATCAGGTGCCAAATGCTGGCTGCAGTCCCTTTCTCTCCCAGGTGCTGTTTCTCAGGAGATTTAGACTTGGCTGGGAAGAGAGCAGGGGTTATTCAAGGCTGTTTGCTGTGGGGTGATGTTGGGACAGACCCTCGTGGGGTCAGCACCAAACTTTTTTTGTGGGAAGGCCACGGGCCCTCCTGTGAGAAAACACTGACAAAGAGGAGCCAAGGTCCTTGCAGTATAACCAGGAGCACTTCAGGGCCCTCCTGTTTCAGAGCCCCAAAGTCAGTTTGTGTCTGCAGTTCTCTGCTGTTGAATGTGAGCTGTTCCATCCCGGAAATGCTGGCCCCAAGACATTTGGGATGTGAAGGCAAGTGACAACACCAGATCTTTGGGTTGCCCCTACATCAGCTCTTTCCTCCTTTGCCTTAATTCCCACACTTTTATTGCATTTATTTTATACAGAACCTTCTGAGGGAGGCACAGACATGGGGCTGTCATAGAGCAACTGTCCCACAGCTCCCCCAAAGCTTGGCACACCAAACCTGCCAGTGGCACCATCTCCCTGGGGTGAATTTAGTGCTCCTTCCGGCCCTTCCTTCCCTGTTACCACTCACAGGAGGATCTTTGGAAGAGGTCTGGACACCACCAAGACATTTTCCAGACCTTTTTGACAGTCAGGCAGTGACAAAGGGATCAGCAGAGCTGTTTCTCTGCACAATGCCCCTTGGGGCAGGGCTTTGGCTCTCTATCCTGCTCCCACGAGCCAAGGCATCAGCCAGGGCTGTCTGGGAGCCACCAGCTAAGACAGGCTGATGTCACTTGTGGCACCACGTTGTGCTCAAAGCTCTTCAGCCTGTATTTTCAGCATGGAGGCAGCCAGGGCTGTGTCCCACTGGCACAGATTCCCTGGGTGGATCCATCCCCTCCTGCTGCTGCTGGTGGGGCCAGTACAAGCCATGGAGCAGCTGAGCCTTTCATCAGTGTTCTTCCTTGGGGTTTTCAAATGTGGCCAGTCAAGGTGATTTTTAGGCTACTTAAAAATCACAGATTATCTCAATAATTGCTGTATTGCCACTGTGTGAGGTTCCTTGGATGCTGAAAGCATCCCAAACTGTCTGTCCCACTGGCACAGATTCCCTGGGTGGATCCATCCCCTCCTGCTGCTGCTGGGGCCAGTGCAAGCCATGGAGCAGCTGAGCCAGAAGTTCCTTTAATCAATGTTCTTCCTTGGGGTTTTCAAATATGGCCAGCAAAGGTAATTTTTAGGCTACTTAAAAGCACAGATTATCTCAATTAATTGCTGTATTGCCAATATCTGAGGTTCTGTGGATGCTGAAAGCATCCCAAACTCTCTGTCCCACTGGCACAGATTCCCTGAGTGCCTGTCCCACTGGCACAGATGCTGAAAGCATCCCAAACTGTCACTGGAATTCTGGTCATGGTTTAAGCTGTGCATCAGCCAGGTGAGACCAGCAGGTACTGGCAGATATCTGTACCGAGGAGAGATCCTTTTATCCAGCCTTTTATCCCTTTGATATGCACTCCTGGATCTGTGAAGGGGATTTGGGATCCTGCAGCAGGGATCGTTTTTTGGGATCAGCCAGGGGATGGAGGAGGGGGTCGGTGCCTCTGTGCTCCCAGGGTCTCCAGCCTCCTGTTGTTCTGCTCTGATGTCAGGGAGGCGGCTCTGCCAGGGAAATCACAAAGGCAGCCACAAGTGGGACTGAAAATAGCACTCCATGCGATGGGAGAGGGGAGGGCGGCGGGGACAGGGCTCCGCCTGCCGCGTTGACAACTTTCCGAGGGAGGCTGGACTCTGCCTGCCAGTGCTCTGCCTCTTCCCCAAGAGGAAAATCCCACAGGAGAGGAATCTGGTGCCTGGTGGATTGTGCAGACCTTCCTGTGCAGCAGGAGGTTTCCAGCCGGCTGGGAGAAGGGAACAGGATCAAAGGGGCATCCCAGGGGAGGAAGGGGGGGACACCCCCTTGCTGGCTGGTGGTTGGGTTCATTCCAGAGCCAAATCCCCCTTCCCATATTCCCACTCCTCCTGTGGCATCCCCGAGACGGCAAAGAGAGTGATCCTACAATGTTTGGCTCAGCCAGGTCTCTGCAGATGCCAAGGCTGGAGGCTTCAGGGGTAAATGAGGTGGCTGTTCAAGCAGAGAAAGTGGCCACTGAGGGCTCTGGCTGGGCAGTTGGGAGGGTTTGTGCTTCCATGTGCTGGGAATTATGTGGAGGAAGCACCACTGTGCTTATGCTGGTTTTCATTCTGGGTAAAGGAGTGAACAGTGAAAGCCATATCCCAGACTCAAAAACCTGGAGAGATGGGGTTTGAAGCCCTGCCCTGCCCCATCACCTGAAAATCAGAGTGGATCACAGCTGGTTTCCCAGCAGGGTGCAGGAATTCTCCAGGCAGCTCCAAGGGGCAGTTTCCTAACCTGACAGGTCACACCAGAGCTCTCCCACCCCACCATCTCCATCAGGGTGCTTCAAATCCGGCCCATTTTCCCCTCCCACAGCAAACATCAGGTGTGGTATGGGGGAATATCAGGGAAGCTGTTGGTTGGCAGGGGGTTCATCCTGTTCAAAAAGAGGTGCATGGAGCTGACGGGACAAAACACCTTCAAGAGCTGCTGTTGTGCTTTGTTAGTGCCAGTTTTGAGAGGTGTGAAGTCAATGCTGACACATCGTGTGGTTTCTGAGCTGAGGAGATGGTGGCCAGCCTGGGGCCCCTCCTGGGCACACAGCTGTGGCAGCAGAGGCACTTCATGGTCTATAGATGTATTTACTGCTTTCCCTTTTGGGAACAACCATCAGAAAAATAGCCTTGGAGCACTCTGGTTCTGTCTTCTCTCCCCAGGCTGGCAAATCCACAGCTGATATCCCACCCCTCCTCCAACCAGTTTGTTTGGGGTTTTTTTAATATTATTACTATCTTTCCTTTTGCCAAGTTGCAACCTGTGTTATGCAGTCGTGCTGATCCTTGTCTTGCACTCATAAATATTCATGTGTGTGCTGCAGGAGGCTTTGGGCTGAGGCATGTCACACAGCAAGGATCCTGGCTTTGCTGGGCACACAGTGTAACAGCAGCTCCCCTGACCCTCCTCCCAAGGGATAACGTTCCCATTCTGCACATTTGTGTCCTTAAAATGGAAAACTTCAGCCAGGCAAACCTTTGGTAGGTCAGGGCTGGAGGGGATTTGTGTTGGTGGCTGGCTGGGTTTGCACATAACTTCTGGTACAGAGAAGTTATGGGGCACCTTTATGTGCTCTGAGATAAGGCACCTATAGCCTGGTTCGTACCTGACTACATATTTTTATACAGTATATAAACCAATATATATATTTGGTTTTCTGGAATTCCTTTCCCAGGGAATTTTCTGTAAACAAGAGACATGTTTTGGTAACACCAAAAACGTTTACATTCTTTCTCTAGGAGGGACTTCTTCTTGATGTCCCTCTGGTCTGACCAATGTGATTGAAGAGGTTTGTCTTCTTGCCACCAATCAAATCAGTCTGTGTAAAATAATATAAAAGGAGAAACATTTTCTGGGAATAAAGGAGTCACTTTTTCACCCCTCTGAAGTTGGAGTCTTTGTGTCGTTGTGATGTAGAATAGCAACATGACTCCAAAAATGCACCTTTTCCTTTATGATTGTCCCAAACCCAAAATGCCCTCAGTTTTTGCCATCTGGTTCATGCCCCCTGTGCTCCCAGCAGTGCCAAAATTGACCTGTCCCAGCCTGGATGTTCTCCTTGGCCAGGAGGTTGGACACATGGCTGAACGTGACTCATGGCACTGGGACAACTCAACTCAAACATTCTGTCCTGCTCTTTCCCCACTTTGGGGCCCTCCTTTGGGGATTCCACATCTGTTTTTACCCCACAGCTTTAAGCTGATGCGAGGCCTCAGCCAACTTTCTGCTTTGGATTAAATTTACCAGGGGTTAAATAAGATCACTGCTCTTCTCCACCCTATGATCCAGCTTGGGATTTGGATCTATCACAGAGTCATAGAAAGGCTTGGGTTGGAAGGGGCTTTAAAGATCATCTGTGACACCTTCCACTAGGCCAGGTTGCTCCAAGCCCCATCCAACCTGGCTTGAACACTTAAAACAGATATTTAGTGCAGCACAACTCTCAGGCTGTCTGTCCTACCTCCCCAACCTCTAGTTCAGGGACTGTCTTGCTTGAATCAGATGAATTTTTCCCTCAAGTTTCCTATAAAATCACACACTTCGTGGAAAGAATTGTGAATTTTAGAATATGTGAACTGCTTTAAAGTCATTGCATCATGAATGAAATGTAACAATGAGTTAAATGCATTAATGAAGTTGCACGACAAGCTTTGAATATTTCAGGTAAATTGTGCAGTTATTAGCAACAATCCTGACTCAACATGATCCATTGGCAGGGAGGTTTGGGAGGTGCAGGTGGGGATGGATATCAGCATTCCTTCTCCATCTGTGTGTTGAGAGGTTCTTGTACGTCCTACCTGTGCAGCCATCCTTAAATCCAGCATCTGAAGTGAAATTCCACCTAAACAGATCCACCCTGTCTCCAGCCTGACCTAGGAGGGGCCCTGTGTGGCTGCCGTGTGTTTTTTGGGGACCAGGAGATGTTGCACTGTCTCCAAGGTGGTTTTCCACAGTGTAAGAGAAATCTTGAAGGGTGTTTTTGCAGGTGGTGTTACCTTTTCTGTGCTGGGAAAAAGCCCTGAGGTATTTGTGATGGACTCTAGGGACTGGTTTCATTCCCTGAAACATGGACAAATATCCTTTGGTGTGCTGGTGCTGTTAAACCATTCCAGGAGGGATGTAGATGGAATATGCTGGAGCAGAAACCTGTGACAACACAACACCACATTATCCCCCCCCCAAAAAAACCCTTGCCATATTTTGCCTCCACGTGCACAGAAAAACACATCCCATAGTGTCCAAGGAAAGAAGCAATTAAAAAGTGCTTTGTTTTCCTGCAGCACTAAGAACAACAGGGTGCAGCAGGATGCAGCTCATGCCCCGGGATAAATGTCCTCGGGAGAGCCGTGGCTCCCTGGAAGTGCAGGTGGTTGCTAATTTGAACAGTATCCACTCTTTGAATGAAGCCAGCAGGGGTGAGGAGCAGGGATTTTGTCATTTCTAGGAGGTGGCTTTGGGTCCCTGCCAGCTCAGCGGGGTTGGGAAGCTCCTCTCATCCAAAGTGGCAGCTGCAGAGTCAGCCCCAGCCAGAACCTCTCCTGTGCATGGGGAGGCTCTCCAAAAACAGTGAATAATTGGGTTGGGAGACACCTGAGAGCTTGTCCAGCCCATCCCACTGAAGGCAGGATCCACTCTTGCCCATATCCCACCTGACACGAAGCTCCTTCAGCCTGTTCATCCGCTTCCAAGCTCCCCAAACCACTAAAAAGCTTCTTCAGTGCCTAAAGCCAAGCCTCCCTACTGTTATCCACGGAACACCCACCCCAGACAGGGAGAAAGATTTATATTCTTAATTTTTCTGCTCCACATTTGAAGCTGATTATTCTGCTTCCCCTCTAAACAATCCCCCCCAGTTCCTCCTGCGTTGCCATGGAATTTCAGGCTCTCCAGGTCTCCTTTGAGTCTGGTGTCCTGGAGTGCCCCACTCACGGCCTTGGCAGCGCCATCAGGGCAGCTGGGCTGTGCCCACGTGTCCATGATCCCTGGGACTGGGGTCTGTATCTCCTGCAGCAGCCCAGCACTGCTGATTTAAGCACATTTATCCCCCTTTTGCCTCAGTCCTGCAGTGCCACTGAGTCCTGCTCTGGCTCTGTGCTCTCAATTCTTGTTGCCAGAGTATTTGCCCTCTCCGAGTCCAGCCCTGGTTTTTTTTTTCCTTTTCCTGAACTGTTCCTTCAGTTAATCCAGCTCATTTTGCATCCCAGGCTCTCCAGCTTTTCCTGATTTAACAACCTTTTTTAGTCATCGTGGTCATTCAGGGAATATCAGCCAGGCAAAGGGCTTGGGTGTCTTCCCACAGCTCCCAGGAGCTTGATGCACCCTACAAAAGCTCAGGCTGCCTCAGGCTGGTGCTCTGCAAATGAGGGATTGAATTCCCAGAGGCAGCAGAAGGATGAGATCTCTTGGAGATTGTTCACCTACATTTTTTTTCTCCTGAATCCCAGTATGGGAATGACTCTTTCCCTCACCAGCATCAGCCTATGGCATCCAGGACTCTGGATCCACATGCCCAGGATCTCTCAGGTAGTGGACAAGCAAGGAAAGATGGTTTTGAGGCAGGCAAGAGGATCCAGGTCAAGGATCCTGAAAACAATGGAGGGTTTTCCTCAGCAAGGTGCCGAACACCCTTTGAAGTGTCAACCACATCATTTGGCATTGATTTTTGTTAAAGATCTCCCTGCTGTGCCCTCCCAAGGGCCAGGCTTTCTGCTGACAGGCAGGCTGGTGTGGGAATTTTGAGGATGTGCAGTGCAAAACTTCCACAACCTTCCTTGGATTTGGGTTCCTGGAAATGGGGCCACCCCTGCTCCCCAGAGTGTTCCCATATCCTGCTGCTGCACTGGCTGTGGACTGCGTTTTGCACCAAGAGGGGATTTGGTGCCTGGTCCTGGGGGATCTTGGCAGGGAAAGGAATTTAGGAGATGATTTTGCCATTGGTGCTGTGGGATAAACCCAGAAAACTTTCACATGGCACAACAGTGGGATTTTCCCCATGTCCTTGGATGCCATTAAACTGACAAGAGAAGAGGTGTAGATTTGATATTAGGATGAAATTCTTCCCTTTGAGGGTGGTGAGGCCCTGGCAGAGACTGCCCAGAGAAGTTGTGGATGCCCCAAGCCATTCAAGGTCAGACTGCATGGAGCTCTGAGCACCCTGGGCAAGGTGTGCCTGCCCATGGAATTGGATGATCCTTAAGGTCTCTTCCAACCCAAATCATTCCATGATTTTATGACTTTGGTTTCAATATTATTTTCTTTTTTTTTTTGCTGCACTTACACCCAACCTCCAGATCCCTTGTCCTCTCCAGGACACATTTAAATTGCTTTTCACATCTTGCAGCAGGGATTCTACTTTTACTTGAGACTCGGTGGATGTCTCTGCACTTAAATCATGACTTTTTTTTTTTTTTTTCCTGGGACTGACAGCTGGGAAGTTCTAGGTGGCTCCAGCTTTATAATTACCTCTGTCTGTCTTGCCTGTGTGTTCACGCACACTCACACGTGCACTTGTGCTCAAGAGGAAGCAGTGAATGCAAAGGAACAGCTGGATCCAGTATGTGACACGTCAGGAGGAATTGTTTTCCTTTAAGCATCTTTTTATCTCTGTCTCAGTGCTGCTTTTCCTGGCTGCAGCATCCTCTGAATGAAAAAATCTGGAAATCCTCAGCCTTGTTGGGGGGAAAAAAAAATGGAGATTTTGCTAAATATTGGTTCTGTCTATGTGAACTTGGCTGCTGCCTGGGGATGGTGTATCAAGGAGAGTTCCCCAGGGATTGGGCTCCTGGGACTCTCGTGAGGAGGATGCCTTCAGGTTAAACTTCGTGACAGACAAGGCAGAACAGAACTGGAGATGGCTGGGATCGAACCAGGATTGTGTTTGTGCAGCATTTGTGCAGCATTTGTGCTTCCCTCTGTCCCTCACACTCCATCCCAGTTGTATTCCTCGATTTTGAACCAACAACACCAAAGACATTTAAATTTTCCATCTTCAGCAGAGAGAGATATCTCCTGGCCAGAGAGATCTGATCCCTGTGGATGTGTGGGCAGGCTGGGGGTGAGATTTTGGGAATGAGAGCTTTCCCCACCAACCTGAGAGAATACAGAGTGAGGTTTGGAGAGGCCTCATCTCGTAGTCTGTTTCCTTTTCCTTTTAATGTGTTTGCTCTCTAATGTGTGTTGACACAGTAAATACACATGTTTGTACAAACATCCCAGCTGAGGGCTGCTCTGAGAGCCCCTTGCAGGGGGTGGAAAATGTGCCTGGCAGATGTTGGGAGCCTGGTGTGCTCCAGTTGTGCCAGTGGGGCTGGAAATGGTCCCCACTGGGAGGAATTTGATGGGACAGCAGGAGGCAGAGGAGGCTTTTGTGGGAAGTTTTTTGGATTTCTGCAGAAATTCATGGAACCCAGTGCTGTCCAGGGGTAAAAAGTGTTCTGTTGTGGATTTGAGCTGGTATTGAATGTGAGATGGTGAGGAAAACACGGATAAGTGTGGGGAGAAGGGAACTGGACAGAGCTCCCATGGAGGAGGCACTTGGGTGGAGATGGAGCTGAGATGGTGGGAAATGATGGGCAGAGCCAAAACTTTTCATGAGGGGCTGCCAAAGCTCCCTTCAAACCAAACACTTGGTGTGGAATGGGGCAATAACCAAGTTTCCCCATGGAAGTGGTGGAGTAATCACCCCTGGAAGTGTTCAAAAAGCAAATAGAATTTGTGATAGGGCTCAGTGGGTGTGGTGGTATTTGGTTGAAGGCTGGACTTGATGATCCTGGAGGTCTTTTCAAATCTTAATGATTTTAGGATTCTAATTTCTTCCAGATTCCCTCACAGCTGATCAATGTGCTTTGGCACCTGAGTTGCTGCTTAGAGTTGTCTGTGGCATTTTATTCCTAACCATAAAATGCAGGATTCAGGGTCATGGGGAGGCTGAAAATTGGTTGAATTATGTTAAAACTGACCCTGTTGTAGAATTATAGAACATCCTGAGTTGGAAGGGACCCCCAAGGATCATCAAGCCCAACTCCTGATCCTTCACCCCAACAATCCCACTGTGTGCCACTTGAGTATAACAAGAAAAACAGAGATTAAAGGACAGTTCTTGGACCCTCTTGTTGCCATAGGACACATTGAGCAAACAAACACTGCCCTCAAAATTGAGAATTTTTCTGTACTAACCCATCCACACACCTTTTAGCCCAGGGACATCCAGGAAAGGGTTTGCTGGCCCATCTGTGAGAGATGCCAGACACTCACTCAAGGCTGAAATTTGTCTCACCTAATGCTGGTCATCAGCACTGAATCGAAATGAGCTGCTGTTTATAGATAATGGAGAGAGACTGGCATCTCCAGAAAGCAATTCACTCCATCTGCCTGAGACACCTATTTAGGATGGCACAAATCTCCCCTTGGTGAAACCTGTCTCTTCCCATTCACTCCAGGGGAAGCCTGCCTGACTCATTAGGAGAGATGTCTAATTTTCGGGAAGACCATGTTAAACAAGATGAATCCCACATTTAGTGTGTGCCTGGAGGGCAGGCAGGTGACTGGTGACAGCAAAATGTCTCTGGAGTCAGACAAAGCCTCACTTCTCTCTCCTCAGCTGGTTGGTTTAGTTTTCCCCTCTTTACACCCAAAATATGCTGCTTTGAGCTGGGTCTCTACAAGTGACACCTCATTTTGTCACAGTCAGGGGAGTAGATGGGGCAAAACATGGAGTTTGAGGGGTTTCTGCTGTGTTTCTCCATCCTTGAGGCAGCTCCTTCTCCTGCTGGCCAGGCTTTGGAAGGGAGGGAGATTTCACTGCTCCCAAATTACAGATGGGACAGAATGAGTGACCAGGAAGGGCAGAGTGGGACTGAATTTGATCCCCTGTGCCTCCAGATGCTCCTCAGCACCAGGAGATTATGGCTGGATGTTCCCATGGATTTTTCCCTGCTGCTTCCCTGCCCAGGTGGAGCTGGGAAGGCCAAGGGCAGATTTTAACTCAGGGATGGAACCTTTGGTGAGGGTTGGAAACACCAAACCCCTGAGTTAACGAGGCTGTACAGGGGAGGTTTGATGTGTGAATTGACTGTCCCCAATCCCATTGATGTCCCCCTGGGAATATTTCCTGGGAGCTGGCTTCAAACCTTCAGAAACACAGGAATTTGGACATTTAGTCCATTTTTTTTTTGCCATACCTGCCACCTCTGGGTTTTTTCTTCTTCCAACTCTAAATGCCCTTCTGTGCCAGGACATGCCACCAACTCACGGATCATTTTGGATCATTTTTGGATAATTTCTCCTCTGGGGAAGAACTGAGATCAACCTTAAATCCTCCAGATCTTCTGTCTGAGGGGCTTGGAGCAAATCCTGGCAGCAGCCTTTGGGACAAAGCTCTTCTCTGCCCACTGGGATCTCTGATGGGATGAGAGCATTGCTCCGGGTCCGGGGCATCTCAAGGAATTGGGAATCCCTTTAGGAAGCCACTCCATAGAGCTGCTGACACCCTGTGGCTGTCGGGAAGAAACGCAGCGACTTTAACGGGAGGGTTGGGCAAATTTGGGTTTGAAACATGTTCTTCCAGGGGGAAAACAAAACAAAACAAAACAAAACAAAAAAACAAAACAAA
>VWZU01004227.1:256922-293905 GCA_013397095.1 Sterrhoptilus dennistouni
AAAAAAAAAAAAGAGAGAGAGGGAAACAAGTCCACCAGACATTTGCCAGCTGTGCTTTTAGTGCTACCACAGGGACAAAGGTGGCAGCTGGCTGGGCTGGCAGCCTGCTCGTGGCTGTCCCTGCTCCTCTCCCAAGGCCATGGGCCAAGGGCAGGAGGCTTTGAAGATCTCCCAGTTTGGAGGACTGGGGTGAGGAAAGGCCACTGCTGACAGAGAAATGAGACATGGCCACTTTCTCACCAAAATAACTCCTTTAACTCTTTCTCCTCTCTACCCCTCATGGTTTGTCACAGCCAAGATCCAACATTTTCCCCTTGGTGTTCTTCTTCCCAGCTGCCAAGTGTGGAAACACCAATCTCTCCCTTTTAGAAGTGACCAACTCCTCCTCCTCCTCCAAGAGAGAGTAACAAAAGGAGAGGAAGAATAAAAAAAAAAAATAAGGAGAAGGAGAGGCAGGATCATCCCCCAAAAGGGATGGGGGGAGTTGTTGGCCTGGGATAAAACTGGCACTGAAATGAGTTTGAGCTGCAGCCTTTGAAGATGAGAGAAGAAGCAGCCAATTGTCATAGGGGGGGAGCAGGCTTGGCCCTTTTAAACAACAAAGCCTGCAAAGATAGCCCCGAGTCCCAAAAATAAAAGCTTCACACTGCCTTCCTCTGTCAGTGCCCGACAGAAATAGTAGCCCAGTGGGAACCATTAAGGGCACGATGAGAAGCTCCAGTCTTCTGCCATGAATGCAGAAGGGTGCAGGAGGTGGGAGGGGGGTTGGCTGCTGGCTCCTGGGGCAGCTGGTTGGGGTCTGGCCTACATCACCCAGGCTGGCATTGCCCTGCACCAGGATAAGGCTCATCTCCTTCTGCTGTGGAAATGAAGCACCTGAGCCAGCTCTGGATTGCTCCCCGTGGTCCCTTTTTGGGGCTTGTCCTTTGTCTCACTCTGTTTTGAACATCCTGGGAAGGGCTGGAGGGCTCAGGTTGGGTTCAGGGCTGTGAATGATGCCAGTGCCCCCAGGAGGCACCGAGGTGGGGCTTTAATGGCACATCCATCTCTGCATGATGGAGTCGTGCCTCCTGCACCCCTCGTGGGTCTGTCCCCCTCTTTGGGACAGCTGGTGGCTTTTCATGCCTGTGAACTCCTTGGAGAGTGCTAAAATCCAGTGCTGGGGCTGCACGGTGCCAAAAAAGGGCAGAATGAGACCCCCAGACTGAGAGGAACAGCCTTTGGGATGGTCCTGGGGCTGGCGTGGGGACACTGGGGACAGAGGTGGCACCGGGACAGCCACTGCAGCTGCGCCATCTGCTGCACATGTGGAGAAGCTCCTGCCAAAAGGGAGCATTTTGGGTTGGTATTTTCCAAAAATAATTAAGAGTCCAGCCCCAGCCCCTTCCCCTTCTTTTGTCCCAGATGTTGAGGCAGAGCAGCTTTTTGGCCATCTCCCATGAACCAGGAAAACTTCTGATCCAGATTGGGAAAGGTTGGTTTAATAACTATGAAAACCCCTTTTTTTCCTCTCCTTCTCTGTCCTGTGAGGCAGATCTGGAGAGAGAGAATGAAACAAGGGAGCTCCAGGCACTTGCCAATCAGCTTTCCCCAGGGCTCTGTGAAGCATCCTCAAGGGACTGTGGTGATCTCCAAACCTGGGGTTGCTGTGTTTTGTTTCAGTTTCGTGGAACTGATCTAATTTCATCACAACAAAACGCCAAAAATGTGAAAGGCTTTCCCTAAAAAAGGAGATGAAGGTTTGAGAAAAAAGGAGCAAATGGCAATTCCTGTAAAAAGTCTGTTTTTTCAGAGAATCCTCAGTACTGCAGGTGTTTTGAACTGTCGTTTGGGTAAGGTGTGTACCTCAAAATGCACAAGGTTTTTTGCATGTTACGTCTCCTTAACTCAGCATTTCAGTGAATAATACCCCAAACTTTGGGAATATGAAACACCTGGACTATCTCACTCTGGAAGGACTTCAAGGAAAAGGAGTCACTCCTACTTTGGAGGTTTAAGGTCTTTTTTATTTTAGCTGCAGGCACCAGCACACATGAATGTGCTGCAGTCTCTGGTGCTACTGGTGTGTAAGTGTGGGGTAACCTTGCTGACAGTCTGGGGAGGAGAAGCTCCAGGGAGAGCTCAGAGCCCCTGCCAGGGCCTGAAGGGGCTCCAGGAGAGCTGGAGAGAGCCTGGAGACAAGGCCTGGAATGACAGGACACAGGGAATGGCTTTAAATTGAAGGAGGGAGATTTAGATTAGATTAGATTAGACTAGATTAGATTAGATTAGATTAGATCAGATATTGGGAAGGAATTCCTGGCTGGGAGGGTGGTGAGACCCTGGCACAGGATGCCCAGAGAAGCTGTGGCTGCCCCTGGATCTCTGGAAGTGTCCAAGGCTGGGCTGGATGGGGCTTGGAGCAGCCTGGGATAGTGGTAAGGGGATGGAACTGGTTGAGTTTAATATCCCCCCCCAACCTAAACCAGTCTGTGATTCCATGACTTGCTCCGCCACAAAGCTGGAGCTGCTCATGGATATAACTGGCTGCTCTTAGGAGTGATTCTGCTGAAACCCTCAGTAAAGGGGGGTTCATCCCTGACACCCCTCACCTTTTATCTCCTCTGCCAGCACCTGTTTGGTGTGGCTGTGGGAGGCGGGGGGGACCCTGCTGGGACACAACCCGTGTGAGGACAGAGCCAGGAGAGCCGTGTGAACCGAGGGAAAGAGCAGCAGGGATGAAAGGAGCACTAATTATGCATCTCAATGCCCTCCCTCCCCAGCAGCCCTGGGCAGGTACATCTGATCCCGGAGCTTTTGTGTCCTGACTGGCACTGGCTGTATTGGCTCTGAACTCCTGACCTTGCTTTGTCTCCAGCCACGACCTGATGTGTCACAGTGGCTTTGGGTTGAGTTTCATTGCCCGGGTTACCCCGAGGTCCCAGAGGAAAGTGATCCCTCTGCTTGTATGAGGGACATAATCCTGCTGTCCCTCCCTGCCCACAGGAGAGAGAGGGGATGGCTGTGGAGACAGGAGATGCTGCCCAGGCTGTTCTTCCATCACCTTCCCCTTGTTATAAATACCTATTATAAAGTTGGCTTTTCGCACTATGTGTGCTGTATGATTAATAACATTGTGGTGAGGATATAGAATATAAGTTTTTTATTTCTGCTTTTAGAAAATTAGGCATAGTGGTAGTAATTGATGTAGTATTCTAAAACTGTCTGTTTAGTCAGGATAACATCCAGTGAACATATAAAGAAGACTCTGCTATTGATATACCAACTACCAGCATCTACCACCTGAAGAAAGCATGGACTAAGGCCCAAGTTGGAGGTGATAATGAAGACACAGCCAAGAAACACTCATGCTCTAAAAAGGCGAACCCAAAGAGAGACCATGCAAAACAGTTCCTAAAATACAGAAACTAGTTTATGGAAAAATATGAATATTCACAAAGTGATGCAATAGAAAAGGTATTTAACAAATGTTAGATAGCAGAGATTCAGCCAAGTCACACAGCCGGCCGTACTTTGCTTATTTTATCTCCTAATGGCCTTAATTTTTTTATTAAACATATTTCTTAACATTTACCAAAAAGTGAACTTCGTTTTTCACAGCCTCACCAGCTGAGCTTGCCGCACGCTCTCCTCCTCGACTGACGTGTTCAAAACAGTGGGAAAATATTCAGTTGCCATGATCGTCCTAGGGAAGAGCAGTTTTCTCCCAAACTCTGCTGTCCAAATGCACCAGGGGAAGTTCAGGAAAAAAATTCTTCACTGAAAGAGTGATTGGGCACTGTAATCGTCTGCTCAGGGGAGTAGTGGAGTCACTGTCCCTCAATGTGTTTTTAAAAAAAGCCTGGACGTTGTTCTCAAAACAATCCCCCATTTGGGTGGATCAGAAATCAGCCAGAGGAAAAGGAATTTGGAAAACCTCATCCAGGGAGCTCCCTGCACTTGATGAGGCAAGGTAGGAAATGTGACTGTGTGGATTTCTGCAGTGTCCAAACAGCCAACACTTTCTGAAGGCAGAAAGAGAAACAAAGGCCACAACACTTCTGGGCTGATATTTAAGTGCTCTTCTAGAAAATATCTACCAACCCTATGGGGAGTTGGCACTCAGTGCCATGGTTTAATTGGTGAGGATGTGTCAGGTCATAAGTTGGACTTGATGATCTCAGAGGTCTTTTCCAGCCTAGTTCATTCTGTGGTTCTGTGATTCTGTGATTCTGTAACTCAGCAGTGGTGTCCAGGCTGTGGCAGTGACCACCCCAGGAATATTTGCATTTTGTCCCCAGAGGTTTTCAGGCAGGATCTGTTTGTTGTTCTCCACTGATGTGTCCCAGGAATGAGCAGCTCTGTGTAGGTAAACAGCAAACCCCAGACCTTCAGAGGATGGGGGAGGCCTGAAACTTATGGGATGCTCTTTTTAGAGCTCAGATATCTCAGTCTCTGACATCAGAGGAGTACCTGGCTGGTTTGCCACAGGCAGGACATTGCTCTGGTAGTGACATGAGTTTGGGGAAAGATCTGAGGCACAAAAGGAGCTGCAGACCTGTAAGTTGATCCTGTTGGAAGGAGAGTGACACTTCCCAGCTCTGCTCTGACTCCCCTGCTGGGCTGTGCTCCTTGTGCACAACTTGGCTCAGCTGAAGCATCCCTAGAAATGATCTGTCGTGTCCCTTTTGAGCTTAGCTTTTTCCAGACTCTTTGCTTCCTGAATTTCCCTACATTCCTGTTTGCCTTCTGTGGAGAAGAGGTTTTGGGCTGGATCGATGCTGGATGATGGTGTTCAGTTCATGAATATCATTGATGCCTTGAGAAGGCTGATCTGTCCAGAGACTGGACAGAGCTGGAGAATAAAGTAGATATTTATTGAAAGGCCTTTAGGATACACCTTGGGCAGGACAAGAGCCTGGCCAGGGCTACACCCAAGGTGGACCCAAAATGGTCACAAAATAGATGACCAGTCACGAAGTCTCACACTTTTATAAATTTTGGTCCATTTGCATATTGGGGTTTAATTGTCCAATTACAGCTTCAGATTTTGAAGTCTCATCCTTGTTTTCTCTCTTCAGTCCACCCTTGTTTGTGCTTTTGGGCCTGAAAGTTGTCCTTGGTCCTCAGCAGTAAAAGGATTTGTTTTCTCTCCCTGTTCTGTGCAGAGCTGAGTGACACTGAATGTGAGGCTCAGAGCTGCACCCCTGGGCAGCACAGAATCTGAAAAACATGAAAGCTCAAACTCAAGGCATCACCATTCTAACCAATTTATGGGGCAACTTCGACTCCTCACCAGCCTGATCCAGGGTCTGATTCCCAGCTCAGCAGCCAGGCCCAAACTGGGTGGATCAGGCAGCCTTTCTCCCCTCCCTGGAGTCTCCTGCCTCTGCCTAAGTGGAATAAGGTGTCAGCACTCCCCTCCTAAATCCCTCTGGCTCTGTTAATTCTCCCTTGGACATGCCTTGTGCTTTGCCCTCTGTGCCATACAGCTCCTTATGGCAATTTTCAGCAGAGCTCCTAGTCCTTTGGAATGCACATGGAGGGCTCTACTTCCTCCCTGGGGTCATCAGCTTCTCTCCTGGATGTGCTTGGCTGAGAGGAAATCACTCCCTGCCACCCTCACCTGCTGCATTCCCACCTTTTGTTTCCCTCTGAACACTCATGGTCCTGGCTGGTGATTTACCCACGTTAAAAATGTGGCCTGCCACAGTGTTTGCTTTAAATTCATTTGAATTAGTTTTTGGATAATTCAATCAAGGGGTTTGAATACACTTCTGGTTAATTCTGATTGATGTGCCAGGAACTCCTGTGACTAAGGGTCTGGGGATATGTGCCATTCTTGCACTATTGGAGGTAATAATTAAAATGATGCAATGATAGAGTTGTTAAGGTTGGAAAAGACCTCTAAGATCATCGAGTCCAGCTTTGCTGAGTCCACCACTCAATCATGTCCCCATGGGCCACATCTATGTGGCTTTTAAATCCTTCCAGAGCTCGTGTCCCTGCCCATGGCAGGGGGTTGGAATAAGATGAACTTTAAGGTCAGTTCCAACACAAACCAGTCTGTGATCCTCTGAAGGGAGAAGAGCAACAAATTGTCTGGTGTTCCTGGAAGGAGAAAAGCATGAGAAACATCTTTGGGTCACTAATGAGGGACCAGTGGGAGATGAGGGGGAGTTTTTGGGGAGGCAAAGGCCTCAGTGAGACCTTTGCTGAGGAGTTTTCTCTGGATGGAGGTTGGCTGGTGGAAGAGCTGGGACTTGCTGGAGTCAGGGCTGCTCATTTGGGGAGAAAGGAGGTCTGTGATGGGGCTGGGCTGCAGAGAGCCATGTCCTTGGTCAGGTGTCAGAGACAAAAGCAGAGGAACCTGTGGTAGATGGGGGAGCACCCTTCAGTCTGTGGGAGGTGAATGGAAGAGGCCTCGTCCACTGTTTGAGTGCTGGATCAGTTTTCTGGCTGCTTTCATGAAAGGGGAGAAAGGTCAAATGTGAAGTTTTGTCCCCAGATGGTGCTTCCCTTTTATCTGAGGCAATATTGGAAGATAAGCATTCGCTTTCTCTTTTTCTCTCCTCCTTCTATTTTCTGTGGATAAACATAGATTATGAAGGTTAAAAAAGCTTTGAGAGATGTTTTTTTAATCTGATATTAAGTTCTTAATAGGTCACCTTGGCATTGAGAAGCCCAGGAGCTGAAAGAGTCAGCAATTGAATCACAATAACCTTTGTAGAGCACAGTCCTATCAATGGGGCTGGGGCCCAGAGATATGTGGGACCTCATTATCTCAACCTTAGCCCCAGGGGTGTCAGCTGACAAAAGGGGCTGGGGACAGCTTTTCTTTCAGGTTCCCCTTTCCCCTGGCCCTGGAGATAACCTGTCCCCATTTTGCTGACAGGAATTGTTCTCAAGACACCCTTCCACCCAAGCCCAGTGCTCTCAGTAAAGGGAGTGAAGAAAGAGCTGTGGGTCCCAGATTTCTCTGTTTTCAGTGATGCACTCACAGTCCATCACTCTGCATTTCTTAAGTCGTTTAGCACCAGCATCTGACACAAATATCAGTGCAAGAACAGCCAATCTCACTTGACGGGTGAAATCATCTCTGGGATACGATTTTTGATTTTTTTTATTTTTTTTTTTAGAGAGAGTGGCGAAAGTGCCCAAATCCTCAGCAAATCAGGAGCTTTGGTCTGCCTCTCTTAAGCTTGAAAGGGAAATTGCAAATGTGCCTTTCTATCTCCAAGATTGAATGTGACAGGCTGTGATTGAGTTTGCTGCCCTCGCTGACGCCTGGAGCTGCCCAGGGCACTGCACCACCCGAGGTGTGGGAATGCCCCCCTTTGGATCACATTCCCTGGGTTTTCTGCTCCAGGGGGCAGATCCTGTTGGGGGAATGCCTGAGGTCTCCACAGACTCTGCTGGGTGTGATAGGACAGGGGGTGATGGTTTTATCCCAAAGGAGGGTTGATTTAGATGAGATAGAAGGAGGTTTTTACAACTGGCTTATGTTGTTCGGAGAGGTGGTGGATGCACCTTCCCTGGAATCATTCAAGGCCAGGCTGGACGGGGCTCTGAGCAACCTGATCCAGTTGAAGATGTCCCTGGTTGTTGAACTAGGTGACCTTTAGAGGTCCCTTCCAACCCAAGCATTCCACGATTCCGTTTTTCTGTCATTTTAAGTCAGTGTGTGCATGTGCTCATCTCTACATCACCCCTTGTGTCCCTTGGTGAGCTCATGCTCAAGCCAGGAGGATGATCCTGGAGTGCCCAGGTACTGAATTTCTCTAAGAGCCAGGTGTAATGAGCTCTGTGAAGGTTCAATACCTCTGAGGGTCCAGCACCTCACAGAAAATGTCTTAAATAACTAGTGAGACGGCATGGCTGAGTGTGCCTTAAAAAAGCAAAAAGGTTTTAATAGAAGAAGAAAATAATACAAAAACAAAAGAACAAAGCTGAGCTCAGTATAGGGACAGGTCCCAACACACCTGCTACAACACCCTGAAAATGTGCTGAGAAGCCTCGTCCTCTCCCTTAAGTATTAAACAATTTGGATGGGGTTTTTTGGCAAACAGCCCAATAGAGAATAGCTACTTTTTTTTGAGGAACAGCTAAAGAGACTTATCAGTGTTTTTGTCTTGGCACTGAGCCAATCACTGCCAGGAGGGCAAAGAAGTTTCTGGGTCCTTTTACCTTATTCGAACGACAAGGGGCGAGACTTACACCTTTCCCTGTATGGAAACAGCTGCTCATGTCCCCATGGGCCACATTTACATGGCTTTTAAACCCCTCCAGGGATGGTGTCCCTGCGCATGGCAGGGGGTTGGGATGAGATGATCTTTAGGGTCACTTCCAACACAAACCAGGCTGTGATCCTCTGAATGTGTGGGGTGCATTCCTACGTCCAGGTGTTTTCTGGGTGCCTCCACACCCCCTCTTTTGCCTGCCTGGATATTCTCACCCTTTCATGCTGCTGTGCATGAGAATGTCCATGAGAATTCCCGCGTATCCATGAGAATTCCCTTCGCCTCCACTCGTGCCTCCTGTTGCCAAAAGGCAGCTGGCTCCCTCTCAAGTGGCACAGTGTGGTGAGGATCCGTGGGTGTCTCCAGGCTCACCCTGTCTGGCCACAGTCAAAGGACCCTTTGTGATGCTGCCCTGCACCCCCTGCCCCATGATTCCCAACCCTCGGGGTCACCGCGTTCCCGGCGGGATGAGCTCATCCCCGCGGGAATCTGGTCCCTCAGCCCCTTGAACAGACACTTATAAAAGGGCTTGTATTCATCATCCAGCCTCTGTTGTGGTGCATCTGTCTTTGTTCCATCCCACATTACTCCCTGCCTCAGTTTTTGAGCTGTGCCACAGAAGGGTTTGTGCTCCGGGCCAGCTGCGTTGGGATCTTTGTGTCTGGTCGGTCCTGTTCACACACATGCTGCACTTCTGAGTATTTCTGAGGCAAAACTCTTGAGTTCTTCTGGTGTTGCAACTTGTCTGAATTATTTTTATCTGCAGTATAACCCCTGCTGAAGACCTGACCAGATTTTAGGGGGCTTTTTGGGTTCTGCAGCTCATGAGCTGACACTTATGCTCTCACATGTAAAAATGTAATTTTCATACTTCTTTTTCATTATTGTTCCCTTAATCTCAGTCAGAACCACTGTGACCCAAAGCATCCATTTACTGTCTCTTTATGAAGGACCAGGAGTGATGGCAATAACAGCCATAAATATTTTAAAGTTAATAAGTTCCCAAAGTATTGGCCTTGTGAAAGAAATTCCACCGGTTTGGGAGAAACAGAAGCATCTGAGTGGTACTAGGATGACCTCTGAGGTTATCCACTGGGATCATAAATATGAGTATCCAGTAGCAGAACCCACTCTATGAGACCTGAACTTTACCTCTGGGAATGTCAAAGAGAGAATCCTTATTTTCCCTGGAGTTGCAGAGCGCCCATGGCAGGATTTGTGCCTGAGTATGACCCATGGATGAAGAGACTGCTCTGTTGCCAGTGGGATCGAAATCCTGCAGAACTTAAGAGATAGACACAGAGCCAGTAGAGGCTTCTGTAGTACAGGAGCAGAGTTGTCCCACCCTTGTCCCCTCCCTGTGCTCTGACAGGATGGTCAGTGGTGGCATATCCTTCCCTGATGGACTTTCATTCCCACAAAGCACTCACTCAGCTGGACAGAACTTGGCCTGAAGCCAGAAATTTGGGTCTTCAATCTGGTGGCTGGGGCATTCAAGTGGCCTCTTTATCTGGCCAAACACAACTTGATGCAGAAATTTTCCTTTAGAGAGGCCACTGATGCCAGCAAGGAGTTTCCTAGGACACACCTGCAGGTACTTGAGTACCCACTTTCATTTTTCACCGATAGAGGACAGAGCACAATTTTTCAGGCTTAAATAGCTTTAATTTTAGGTTGCAGGGTTGGGGTAAGTGGAGAACAAATGTCCAGAGTCTGCGGGAGCAAGTGCACCCCAAATTCCTGTGTCTAGGGTGGCCTCTGGCAGCAGAGCCAGGAGCTGTGGTGGACAAGAAAATAAGGGCACTCACCTGTCAGGTTGAGAGAGAGAAAAAGAAGAACTTTATTGACCAGCAATTGGGGGACAAGAGTAACACCTCTCTGACCCCAGTGGTCAACTTAGAAGTCCATCAATTTGTCCTTCCTCCTGGAAGGAATGTGCTATTTACTAAATATCAGTCTTCATTTTCCTTATGAGTGTGAAAACTCCAGCACAAGAATGTAAAAAACATTAGAAAGCTGAAAAATCAGGGCGACACTGTGGAGCAGAAGGAGGAGGAAGAGCAGGTTTGGAGCTCTTTTGCACTGCTCAGCACAGCCCAGCCCTTGGTGGGGACTGGACTGCAAAGGCTCAGCCTCGTGCCATAGGTGAGTGCCAGCAGCCCGTTAATGGATTGCCTGGCAGGGCTCGCAGCTGAACACGGATGTTTGGCAGGCCATTACCTTGAAAAATGAGCTCTGCCGAGCTTGCCTTGTGTTGTTACAAACTAATGATTTGCATTGATTAGCACATGGCTCGTGAGTGTCTAATTTATCAATCAGGGAGCGCCGGGGGAGCGCGTGTAAACCGTGCTCTCAAAAAATGATGTCATCTGTCAGTGGGCTCCTGGGTGTGAGAGCTGCACATACCTGACATGCTCTCCCTGCTGAGGGACAGGGACATGGTCATGTCCTTACTTTTCCCTCTTGTTTCCAGCTCTGGAGCTGTTTCACTTGAGGGTGAGCCCTGCAGCCCAGGTACAGCCTGACTGGACACAGTTCAACCTGTAATTTGTAGTCCTGGTTCATGCCTGAGGTGTTTTGGTTCTCTGAATTTCTTTTCCCAGGGAATTTTCTGTAAACAAGAGAAATTTTTTGTAATGGTACTATGTTTTCATTCCTTTCCCTAGGAGGGACTTCTTCTTGATGTCCCTCTGGTCTGACCACTGTGATTGAATAGGTTTATCTTTTTATCACCAATCAGATTGGTCTGTGTAAAATAGTATATAAGGGAGACACATCCCAAAAATAAAGGAATCGTTTTCAGCCTTCTGAAGTCAGAGTCTTGTGTTGTTGTGGTGTAGAACAGCATCAGTAATTATCAATTTTTATGGTGCTGGGAGCAGCAGTCAGAAACTCACTGTGTTAGGTGATGTCCAGGCCCAGAATGAAGGGCTTTGGACAGAAGGTTGGTCTTTCACTTTGTCTAATTTAATTCATAATGCCATCCATAAATCTCTTGCTATAAATGTTAGTGGGGATCCACACTGGGATGGGACAGCAGTCCTGTGCTGTGGAAAAAAGGGGATCTCTGTCAGCTAAGAATTTGTCTTTGGGCTTGAAGGACCCTCTGGCCCAAAGCAGGCAGCTTGAAGCTAACGAAGGGTAGATTTAAATTGGATATTAAGGAGAAATTCTTCTTTGTGAGGGTGATGAGTCCCTGGCACAGATTTTCCAAAAGTTGTGGCTGCCCCTGGATCCCTAGAAATGTCCCAGGCTGGATGGGGTTTGGAGAAACTTGGGATAGTGGAAGGTGTCCCTGCTCATGGCAGGAAGCTGGAATGAGATGAGTTTTAAGATCCCTTCCAACCCAAACCACTCTATGATTCCATGATTCCAGTGGATCCCACTGTAGCCCTGGTTTGTGCCTGGCATGTTTTGGTTTCTGAAATTCCTTTCCCAGGGAATTTTCTGTAAACAAGAGGCATGTTTTGGTAATGGCAAAAAAATGTTTACATATTTCCCCTAGGAGGGGCTGCTTCTTGATGTCCCTCTGGTCTGGCCAATGTGATTGAAGAGGTTTGTCTTCTTGTCACCAATCCAATTGGTCTGTATAAAATAGTATAAAAAGGGACACATTCCCAAGAATAAAAGAAAGGGAAACTTTTTCAGCCTTCTGAAGTCAGACTCATTGTGTCATTGTGGTGTAAAACAGTGTCATCCCGCTGTGCTGGATCTGTGTGAGACAGAGTCCCACCATGAAACCAGAACACCCAGCAGCTCTGTGAGGGCACAGTGGCCCATGTGTCTCCAGAAAACAAAGCAGATGCCCATGGACATCTTGTCCCACGTTTCTCTTGGACCTCCTGAAGCAGGAGCACTGCTCTGCCCCTCGGTGCAGTGCTGGCTCTGCAGGGGTGATCTCTCCTATCCAGCAGCCAGGCACAGCTGTGCTTGACCCAATTTTCCAGGATTACACGAGAGGTCAGTGGGTGACTCCTGTGCAGGGATTAAACCCTGTGGCCCTGCCCAGTGAGAAGCCCCTGTGTCCCCTGCCAGGCCAAGGGTGTGCAGGGTGGGGATTACACTGCAGTGCCTGCAGATGATCAGGATTAGCCAGCAGTTATTCCAGGAAAAACTGTCTTCTTCAAAACCCTGTATTACTGCTGGGAGAAAAGGCCCTGGGAATTGGGCAAGTGAGGGAAAACCATTCTCCCTGGCTGTTGCTGTGCTGTAGGTGTAGCAAATAAAGCCTTGTTTGCTGGCGACAAGATTTGTTTGGTGAGCTTGGATTTGATGATTTTGGAGGTCTGTTCCAACCTTAATGATCCTGTGACTCTGTCACTTGAGATCTCCTGGACAAAAGAAACACAAACCAGGAGCCTGGTGGGATTGCAAGGCCAACCTGCTTTGCTTCCCTTTCTGTTTTGTGGTGTGCCCTCAGGTGCACCTGCATTTTGTGAGAGTGACTTTTACACAGGTGACAGAGAAAGGACAAAGAGGAACCTCTTAAAAACTAAAAGAGGAGAGATTTAGATTAGGTATTAGAAAGAAATTCTTCCCTGTGCGGGTGGGGAGGCCCTGGTTCAGATTCCCAGAGAAGCTGTGACTGCCCCTGGATCCCTGGAAGTGTCCAAAAGCCAGGCTGGATGGGGCTTGGAGCAATTTGAGGTAGTGGAAGGTGTCCCTGCCCATGGCAGGGGGTGGAACTGGATTGTCTTTAAGGTCTCTTCCCATCCAAACCATTTCATGATTCTCTCTTTTCCGGATCAGCTCTCACCTCTGCTCAGAGTGGCTCCTGTCATGACACTTTGGGTTCTGCACAGCACTGAGAGCATCAGTTTCAAGAGCACTGTGAACACCTGGTTTTCCAGGCTCCCACTCTCCATTATGGCTGGAGGTGCTCTGAGATCTGTGTTTAGATGGGCTGGCATTGTCCAGGCAAGCAGCACTTTAAAACATGTGTACAGGAGAAGAGAGAGAGCTGCTGCTGGCTGCTGGCTTAGGCAGGAGTTAAGGATAATATCATCCCTTGCTTTTTCAATTAGCGTTTGTAAAGGCCTTTAGGATGGGTGGGTAGACAGGGCTGTGGAAATACCATGTTTTATTGGGAATTGATCTCCTGTTAATAGGCTTTAGGCAAATTAGAACTGATTATTTTACTGGAAAATGGAGGGAAGTGGGCAGAACATGGAGTGTCACTGGCCCTTTCCCTGTCTTTGCTGAGATCAATAGAGCTCCATCATGCAACACCCAGATCAATGGGAAAGCAGGAATAGGTGATCATCAGGAGGGCCTGACATGAGATCATACACAGCCTGCTGTGTCCTTTCTCCCTCTCTGTGCCAGGAACAGCAGCCAGCACTCCTGGCATCCTCTGGGGAACATTAGGTTCATAAAACAGGTAGGAACAGCTATTGGAAAAGCAATGAAGTATTAGTGGCCCCTGTGCAGTCATAAGGCTCTGGCTGGGCCTTTCTCTGAGCAGCCAGGATTGATGTGCTGGGCTCCAGGGCTGCTTGGATCTCCTGGAAATGGTGTTTGCAGATCCTTAATCCAATAGTGAGAAATGATGATGGTGATTTCAGTGAGGTGCTCTGCAAGAAGGAGAGGCAGGGACAGCAAAGGAAGGATTCCTCAGGGAATCCCTATCCCTGCTTCTTGCTTTCCTTGCCCAAAACATTTTCCCTACTTTCTGAGGCAGTACCACAGTCATGGTTGCTCCCTCGCACCCAGGCACCATGATTCCATGACCTGAAGGATTTTCCCTTTGAAATCCACCCTTGCAATCTTCTTGGCAGCCAATTAATCCCCTCCCCTGGGAACTGGGGGCAATTTCATGGCCAAAATAAGCCACCAGCATGACTCGAGAGAGAGCTGCCGGAGCAGGAGATGATGAATTCCCTGCAACTTCATCAGCCCAGGGGCTGCTGACGCTGCACAAAAAGCAGAGTGGTGGGGAGGGATGGCTTGGCTTGAGCCTGCCATGGTTCACCAAGCTCCTCTTCTGCTTAGTTATTCATTTAATTATTGGTAATGACTCTCATCCACCCAGCGTCTGCTCCTGCTGCCCGCCTGGCCGGTCATGGTGATCCTGCTCCCCACAACGCTCCCAGCAGCCCTGGATGCTTTTCAAGTGCTTTGTACAGAGATATTAATTGAAGGGGACTTTATTTTAACTCTGATGGGCCAGGAATGATGCTCTTGGGCCGGAGGTGATGGTTTTAGAGGAGTAGGAAACAGCTGAGCCCAGTTGGCACAGTGGAAACTATCCTTTTTTAATTTATTTTTTTTTTTTTTGCTGCCAGAGAACAGTCCAAGCTGCTTGGACAAATAAAATAGGAGTGTGTTTCTGAAGTAAGTCTGAAGATAAGTTTGAAAGCACATTTTGCATTAGATCAGCCTCCAAACGCCATCCAACCTGGCCTTGAACACTTCCAAGGATAGGGCATAAAAACCTCTCTGAGCAACATGTCCCAGAGCCTTTTCCTTGAATAAACCAAAACTGGATGATGTTAAGATGCTCCAAACACTGATTCAGTCTACGGGATCAGGCTTTGATGGGCCTGGAGTAAAACTCCTGAAGTCCATCTGTGTGGATGGATTTTAGAAGGAAATGTCATTTTGTAGGAAAGAATAGAGGTGCTAGCAGAGGTATGTGGCCCTCTCTGGAAGGCAGGTGTTTCTGTCACTCTGCTGAGACTAAAGATATTTTCTTTTTTACCATAACCATGATTTATTTTCCAGCAAAGGCACCAAGCACTTGCTGCCATCAATTCCTTTTGTCCTCCAATCCCACTGCTCTTGCCTTGACAATTTTGAGTCCATCCCCATGATTTGGAGAGGATTACAGCATCCCTCCATTTGATAACTGTGTGATACCAACCCCTGTGTCCCTCTTAGAAGTGTGACTGAGGCATTTGCCACCAACTTGCTGGGGAAGCTGTCCTGGAGCATCAGCCTCCCGTGGATCCCTCAGCAGCTGGGGAGGCCCAGATAAGGCTGAAAAGCAGTGATGGAAGGTATCTTTTACCTTCTTTCATCTACCAGACCCATGGGCTGCTTGCCAGCGTGCCTGTGGGTCTAGCCATGTCCAGGGTGGGAGCTCAGAGAAGGCCAGAGCCTGTGTCTTTAAAGATTAATGGCGTTATTTGCTCATTAAGGAGATCGTTTTTGAAGTGAGCCCTAGCCAGAACATTCGAGTGCAAGCATCTGTTTGCTACTGGGAGAGGATATTTATTGTCTGATACTTCAATGGATGTAAATAAACAGGCAGCTCTAGATAATGTTCAGACAAACAAACAAACAGCTGCCAGAATGGGTCCCTTGGTAGTTGACCTTCGGGAAGCATCATGCTGATGTTTTAATAGCAGCAGGCTCTGCCCAGAGAGTGAAGCCTTCCAGGAAGGAGAAGGATTAATGTGCAGCCTGACAGTGCTGGGCCCTGGGAGCTCCCACATGTGTTGGGTTAGATGACAAGGGGGCTGAGCTGAGCACTAGGGAGGTCTAAGGGGTGTGTGTGTGTCTCCAGGACAGAAATTCAGGAAGTGGGAACAGGTGGATGATCCTGTTGTGGAGGTGATGGCTGTGTTTGTGGACTGTGGGTTGTGGTGGGCTGAGCATTTTGAGACTCTCACTGGAGCCTCCTCTGTCACTTGGGTTAGAAGTGTGTTTCTGAAGTGAGTCTGAAGATAAGTTTGAAAGGGCACTTTCCATTAGATCAGGCTGCAAACCCCATCCAACCTGGCCTTGAACACTTCCAAGGACAGGGCATAAAAAACCTCCAGGTTGTGGTGGACTGAGCATTTTGAGACTCACAGTGGAGCCCCCTCTGTCACTTGTTCCCCTCTCTCTTGCCTTGCAGAGGATCTCACAGTTCACAGGCAGCTCCCAGAGGTGATCCTGACTGGACTGTTAGTCAGGTTCTCATCCCACAGCTCCCAAAAAACATTTTGAATATAGGAATGCTCATCATTCAGTCAGAAGAAAATAATCCATGCCAGCACCTCAGCTCCAGGTGGGGCTTGTGGCTGATGCCAGCAGAGAAGGGCAGGAACAGATGCCAGCAGAGAAGGGCAGGAACAGAGGGAATGGGTGGTGCATTCTTCAAATTCCCTGCAGTTGGAAACTTGGGGAGCTTTCCAAGCAGAGATTGTTTCTGTGTCCCTGATTTTAGTGGTGATCACCTGCAGGCTTTGATGAGAATCTTCCCATTTTTCCTTCACAGACTCTTCTTTCATTTTTTTCATCAGCCTAAGTGCCCTGGTGTTAGCAGGAGCCTTGGAGCCAGGGATAAATCTCTAAGAGAAAGTGAAATTGTGCTGTTTAATGCCCAGGACTGTGAAGAATGTGCAGTGAAGAAGGTGGAGATCCTCAGGGCTCTGGGGTCCAACATAAGAAACACAGGGGTTAAGACAGGTGAAGGCATGGTTGGAGTTAAGGGCTGGACTTCTGGCTGCATTCTCCAATAATCACCTCACGAGCTGTGCAGAGTGGGTTGATGTCTGCCGGATTTTCTGACCTTTTTCTGAATTTTCCTTCTTACTAGCTACTGGATTTAACTAGAGAGAGAGGGGTTTCTGCACTTAGAGCTGTTGGTGTGTGTGAGCACACGTGTGTGTTTGCACATGTGGTGCAAGGAGCCCTGTCCCTCCTTCCCTCCCTCCTCCCCCTCTGCAAAATAATGACTTTTCAGGCTATTAGGCCAGCAATAGCTGTTAAATCACTTCCGAGCAGCTCTGTATTCCTGGTGTGAAGCCTCTGCAATCTTTTACCTGCACCAAATGCACAGGGGAGATCCCTGGGGGCTGTGCCTCCTGTCTCCATGGTTTGTTAACTCCAGCCTGCTGTTCCTCCAGCCTGCCTCTTCCATCTCCCAGCTCTTTCCCCTCTAATGGGGCCTGGCAGAGGCTGAGGACAGTGACTGAGCCCTGGGGTGATAATTGGCTGCTTACATATCTGGTAGCCTGCAGATCTGACCCCGGTGGTGCTGGAAAATCAAGGTCAAAGCAGCCAAGACGAGGTTTGTTTAGCACAGGGATCAGCAGAGAAGTGAGGATGCTGTGATGGGAATGAGGAGCCACGAGGGACTGGGGGTGAGGCAGAGTGGAGGCAGCAGACAAAGCTCCCTGACTGCTCCCTGAGAGAGAGAACTTGGAGCTGGAAAGCCTCAGTGGGGAAGAGAAAAGGCTCCTGCTGTGGGGTTATTGATGTGCTCAGGGCAGAGCCCCAACAGGGAACTTCCTGTGCTCCTCAGCCTGCAGCCCTTCCTGCCTCCTTCCCTTGCCCTGACTGTCCTGAGGGGAATGACTCAGCCCAAGCCTTTTGGGCATCTTTGCCCTTGACCTCATGGGTGATTTACATCAGGGTCCATTTCCAAGATGGAAGACTCAGAGGAGCTGAATTTCCCTGTGAGGAACCATGGGCATGAGTGAGCTCCTTGCTCCCAGGCAGCCAGAGCTGGTGGGAGTCAGGGATGTTCAGTGCTGGGCTTCAGACCCCGAATTCTTTGTGAGTCAGGGATGTTCAGTGCTGGACTTTAGGCCTTGAATTGTTTGTGTTCCAGGGATACTCAGTTCTGGGTTTCAGTCCCTGAATTCTTCATGTTTCAGGGATGTTCAGTGCTGGGCTTCAGATCCCAAATTCTTCATGTTTCAAAGATCTTCAGTGCTGGGCTTCAGTCCCTGAATTCTTTGTGTGTCAGGGATGTTCAGTGCTGGGCTTTGGGCACTGAATTCTTTGTGTGTCAGGGATGTTCAGTTCTGGGTTTCTGGCCCTGAACCCTTGGTGCATCAGGGATGTTCAGTGCTGGGCTGCAGGCCCTGACCTCTCTGTGTGCTGATGTTGGACGTGTGTTGCTGCCATCAGCAGCTCCATCAAGGTGACAAATTAACTGCAAATCCTCCCATGTCATCGGAGCAGCCCGACAGCCAAGGCTCCCTGCAGGTTCTCCCACTTCTGTGGAGTCTGATGGATAACACGGAGGATCTGAGCATCCCTGAGCACCCTCCACACCCTTTGCTGGCACAGAGGGCCCCTCTAACTCCTTTCTGCTTCATTTTCCTTATCTTTCCTGGGGAAATCATATTCCTTTGTTGTGCCACAGCAGGTGAGCACATCAAGGAAAGACAAGGATAACAATCTATATATCGTTGCTGTCCTTTACTCATAGAGACTTTCCAGACCCTTTATCATTCCCTCCCTTCCCTTCTCTTTGACTTTCCAATACAGAAGATGATTCAGGCTCAGTTCCTTGGCTGAGAGGTTGGCACAGAAGGAACAAGCTCAAGGACTGTGCCAGGGAACAGTGGGAGCAGGTCTTGACACCATAAGTTCTCCACAGCTTGTTGTTTCCTTTGGATGGGAAGGGTGATTTTTGCTCAGCTCTCCAACTGCAGACTGGGAATCTTTGGTCAGGAAGGAATGGAGATTACAACATGGGGCATGATGAAGATCTCCTACAGCTTTGTTTCTTCTAGGGAAAGGTACTGTGGTGTTTGTGTTGCTGTAGGATTGAACATTTTCAGCAAGTGAAAGGCAGCACATGGGAAACAGAGGGAGAGAAGGAATGTGGATGCAGCTCTGAAACTTGACTGTGGGGTTTGCACCACAAGAGTCAGGAGAACTCCTGAGAATAGCTATTTTATCATGACTCATTCCATATTGAAAGGGATTACAAACCTTCTCCAGCTGCTTTTGAGCCCAAACTCTATAAATTGTTTTTTAAGCAGGTAAAGAAAAATCTGTTGTTTTCTGCATTTTCTTCTGCACCACTGGATCATTGTCAGGGACAGCTTGGGACTGTGTGTCTTGTTCCTCCTCATAATCCCAGTTATTGATGTCCCTAAGTGACACCCTGTTATGAGATGTGTCTGGAATCATAATGTGCCACATTGGTGCAGGACTGATTTCAATACCTGATATGTGCAATCAGCAAGAGAAATAGTCAGTGTTGGCACTGAACACTCTGCAATAATAAATTGCCCTGTGGAACATTAGCAATAAGAGCAATAATATTATCAGAGTGGCGTTCTGAGTGAGTCAGTCCTGCAGATTTGTGTGGTTTTTTATCTCCTGCTCATCGCCACCACAGATCCTTCCCTCATTGGCATCATTTTGAGTGTGGTAGATTTGTCCAGGCGGTGACAGGAGCACAGTGACAGTGCCAGATAAAAAAAGCCAGCATTGTTCTTACAGTGCTCTTGTGTTGATGGGAGCAGCATAAGTGATGAAATCTGCTTTATCCTGTTGGTGAGGAGGCTGGGAAAAAGTTCACTTTTTGTTGACAAGTGGTTGTTGTCCAAAAGACCTGGGCCACAATGCACACCATAATTGGGCCATAATAATCTTGGCCAATGATTATTTTGTATATAAATTATAAATAGATATATATTACTGTGAAGGTGGTGAGAGAGAAGGTTTTCCAGAGAAGCTGTGGCTGCCCCTGGATCCCTGGAAATGTCCAAGGCCAGGCTGGACAGGGCTTGGAGCACCCTGGGATAATGGAATTTGTCCCTGCCCGTGGCAGGGGATTTGGAATTGAGATGGTCTTCAAGATTCCTTTCAACACAAAATCACTCTGTGGTTCTGTACCTATTTGTTTCCAGTGGAAGGAGGGAAAATCCTCACATTCTCCCTCTGCTTTTGTCGTTGCTGCCCAGATCCGTGTGGATGGCACCACCAAGAACACGCTGGAGTACGAGATCGTGCAGGTGGTGGACACTGGCCCCATCCTCAGGGACATGGCCTTCTCCATGGACCATGAACACCTCTACATCATGTCTGAGAAGCAGGTAAGGAGCTCCAGCAGCCCGTGCTGCTTTGTAAACCTTTTAGCTCCATCCTGCTGTGGACTTCAGGGCTGCTCAGGAATTCTGGCAGCGACCACAGCTCCTACAAGGATGTGCTCTGTTGTCAGCCTCAGGATTTTTATGCTCATAAACCCGTGGCATTTATGTACTTTTGCAATATTGAGGGGCTTGTGGCACAGGAATCACCCCCAGAGTGGCTTTGTCCTGCTGGCTGCAGGACAAGGAGTTGCTGCTGCTTTGTTCTCCACCCAAATTGTGGCTGCATCTGCCACAGACACAGGAAGGTGCAGCACTGAATGATTTGGCTCTAACTGGAGTTTTTGGAGAGGCTGGAGCCTCTTTGGGACACAGTGGGCAGGAGTATAGGAAGCTGTTTAGTGCAGGTCAAGTTGAGTGTGGTGCTCCTGTTGTGTTATCAGTGTTAGAATTGAAAATGCTGGCAGGCAGATTCCAGGGAAGGACCAATCCTGGTATTCAGCACAGAATCCTGGCAGATTTCAGGGGAATTCTGGGCCTTGGGAAGTTTGCTGCTTGGGGTGGGGGGGGTAGGAGGAGGAACTACTTTTACATGAAAAATGCACTGTCTGTACTTAGTCCTGTGGGTGTGCAGGATTATTTGAGCTGTCATACCTGGCTGACTCACAGATGCTCATGAGGAGCTTTGAATCCACAAAAAGAATGGGAGCAATGAGGGATTGTGGTGGGGTGATGAGAGTTGCCCTATGGTGCCACTTCAGTGCAGGCACCAGTCTGAGTGGGACATGTTCACACATAAGCATCCAGTGATTTATTAAACAAGTGTTGCTGGTTATATTTTTTAATCTAATAGTGTCATTTCTTCTGCCTGCATCACTTAAAATAAAGTGTTTTGTGATGTGTCCAACCATTTCCCTCTACTGTGGATATTTATACCTAAAATTTGGTGTGGGGAGAGGAGCAACTCTGTAAATTCCTCCTGATTTAAGAGGCTGAGAGATACCATAACTCAGGAGGAAGGGCAGGATGACAGAGCTGGGATTCCTTCTCATCTGCTCCATGCTGGACAAGGAGGAGATTTCACTTCCGGTCCTGATGTGAAAACAGTTCCAGTCACTTTTTGGGGTGGGGTGAGAAACTGGAGGCAGATGATGCCAGAGCTTTTGCAAGACTTTAAGCCTGACACCATTCCTTTTCCTCATCCTTTTACTGTCTGGGCCCTTTATTTTTCCTTTTGCATAGAATGGGGCTCCTTGAGGGTGAAAGCCCTGGAGTAGAATAGTGAATGCACCAATAACCAACCCACTGTTTTCAGGTTTGCTCAGTGTCCTTTTTGTGCAGACCTATTTGAGGTCACCCCAGACACCACTGCTGTCTTTGCACAGCCCTGCAGATTTACAGAGACGCCCAGGAGCTGTCTCAAATGTCTGGGGGAAAGGTTCATTCCTTCACCTCCTTAAAACATGAAATCTGGTACAAAAGGAACAATTAGTTTTTCCCCTCCGGAGACTTCCAAAAAACTTACTCTTGCTACCTGCAGTTGCCTGACTTTTACAGCATGAGCAGATTCATTTTGTGCTTGGCTGTTCCAAAGCAGAAGTGGAAAGTGGTGTTTTTTAGGACCCCAAGCCCTGTGGAGAGCTCAGGAGCTCTGAGCCCCCTGTGATTTATCAATCATCTCCTCCCACCCATCTCTGACGCCCATGGGTGTCTCTGTGAGAGAGGCTGGTGAAAAAGGCAGGGACTGTTGTTATTTAAAATCTGATGTGAGCCCGTGAAACACTCAGCACTGCATCAGCCTTTGCCCAAATCTGATTTTATATCTGAGGCGGGCGATGTGAGTGACAGCGCTGTCACTGCCTGTGTGCTCATGACAGAACACACTTTAATGCTTGGATAAATTAATATTTGTAGAGCTCCAGTGAGTGGGTGCAGGGGTTTGCCTGTGCTGGAGGCAGGATTATGAACAGGCTGCCCTTGGGGAGCAAATATCCCACCCACTTTACAAGCCATGTAAGGGTCTTTTATAAAAGGGTGAAGATCTGACTTATCAGAGGTTTTCAGTGCCCAGAGTGATATTGGGAGATCTGTAGAGATGAGGGACAGGGAGGTGATGACTTAACCTGACCTTTTCTAAGATAGACAGGCACAAGGGCTTGTGCCATCCCTGGGGAAGGAGGAGGTTTCTCCTTCCTCTGCCTGCTGGGCTCAGCCCTGTCTGTACCCCAGAGATAAGAGTGGTTCTGTTATTATCTCTGTGGTTATTAAAAGCTGTTCTCATAGAATCACAAAATCATTAAGGTTGGAAAAGGCCTCTAAGATCATCAAGTCCAACCTTTGACCAAAGACTCCTGTGCTCACTAAACCATGTCATGGAGCACCACTTCTACTTGTGTTTTGAACACTTCTGGGGATGGTGACTCCACCGCTGCCCTGGGCAGCCTCTTCCAGTGCTTGGCCACTCTTTCACTGATTAAATTTCTCCTAATATCCAACCTGAGCTTCCCCTGAGGCCGTTTGCTCTTGTCCTGTCGGGGGTTTCCTGGGAGAAGACACAGACCTCCATCTCACAAAACCTCTTTCCAGGGAGTTGTGAAGAGCAATGAAGCCCCCACTGATCCTCCTTTTCTCCGGGCTAAACACCTCCAGCTCTCTCAGCCACTCCTCAGTGGACTTGTGTTCCAAACTTTGTGATTTTTTCAACTTGGCTCCATCTCTTCCTAGCCCCTGACAAGAATGGAAGCCCCAGTGATAAAGCCAATTTCTCCAGTTTGTACCAGTCTTACCACAGCTCTGGGCATCTCAGCAAGGCACCCTTTAAATTGAAACACCTAAAAAGAGCTGTCACTGTAAATCTGGATACAAGGAACATCTTCCTCATGCTGCCAAAATAATCCCCTGGTCTTTTTGAGGTCAACTTCTGCGTGGGAGTGTTTTCCCCAGTGAACTTGGGGGTCCTTGGTTTGCACATGGGGGTTTTCCTCTGGAGCTGAAATCCCTGGGCTCCAAGGGAGATGGAACCCAGTTCATCCTCCCTTGCAAGTCTTCCCTTGCAGCTCCTCTGGACACTGAGAAGTGACAAGCAGAACTTGCCCACTCAGTCAGACGTGCAACACTCCAAGGAACAGAATGCAACAGCTTTTCACAATTATCTAGAAATACAGATTTCATATGGACAGTGATTGAAAGAGGGAGAGGAGATTTGTCACTGAAACCCAGAGACAGAGCAAAGGTCCCATCATTTCCCAGAGGTGTGGAAATCTCTGTGTTTTAGGTGTGAATGTGTTTCAAGTCCCTGTTGACAGGGCAGGGAAGGGTTGGTGCACACATGGGACCTGTCAGGGTTGATCAGGAGATCATCCCTTTAACTCCAGCCTTCACAAACACTCTGAGGGAGCTACAATAACTATCCCAGCTTGCTCCAAGCCCTATCCAGCCTGACCTTGGACTTCCCAGGGTTGGGGCAGCCACAGCTTCTCTTGGCAGCCTGTGCCAGTGCTCATCATCCTCACAGCTGAGAATTTCCTCCTACTATCCCATTTAAACCTGCTCACTTTGTCTGAAGCCGTTGTCCCCCTGTCCTGTCACTACATGGCCTGTAAACAGCTCCTCTCTACACTTCTTATGTCAGTGCATTGGAGGCTGGGACTGTTTCTTTCTCCTTTTTCTCTTTCTGGTGTGCAGAGGAACCCTGTGCCTCACATGCTGATGTCAGGGGATGAGGAGCAGATGGGACATGCCTGTGCTTCCTTGGGTCCCCCTCCCTCACCTAATCATCTCTGAATTTCTTTCTCTTCTCACCTGAGGAAGCCCCTGGAACTCTTTGCAGGGATGGAGATAATTCTTCCACCCCTTTCTCATTCTCCCTACATCTCTCTCTGATCCTTTGCAGCCCTTTTCCTCTCATTTCCAGGCTCCTGCAGTCCTGGCATCCCTGTGTCTTTGCTCTCTGCTCTCCCAGCGGTCTCCACACCTCTGACTGACCATGTCTGCTTGTCTCCTCACTGCTCAAATGTTCACACAGAGACCATCTCTGCAAGCCAGGAGGTGCAGGATGGTAATTCTCCTGTCCTACCTTTGGACTAACATTTGGAAGGTCACCTCCATCACCCCCTAAATAACTCTGTTTCAGCATGTTGGGCTCCTGGGTCTCTCCCAGTGTTTTGCAAAGCTGATGCAACACATGGAAGCAACTTCAAGGCAGGAATCTCAGCCCTTCCTTTTGATGCAGAGGGATCAAAGGGAAGAGCTGGAGGAAATAACCTTAAAGGCTCAAAATCCAGAAGGTAAAGGGCAAGAGGTGTCAACTTCATATTATTTAAATCTCAAGATTTTGAGCTTCCTCTTACTTTTGCTTTAGTGAAGGTTAGAGGAGACTGTTCTGCAACCAGGTTTTGAGCAACTTTATGTTACTTATGAGCAACTTTACCCATCCCTGGACAAGTTGGATGGGGCTTGGAGCAACCTGGGATAGTGGAAGGTGTCCCTGCCCATGGCAGAGGTGAAGTGGGATACTCTTTATTGTCCCTTATAATACCACCCTGCAATTCTGTGTTCACCTCAGGGAAGGAGATTTGCTGTCCCTCTCTGTGCAGGCAGGTTTGTTCTGTGGGTCAGCTTCACGCTCCGGTGGCAAGTTGTGCTTTTCCCCCTGTAAATTAGCAGAAAGTCACCCACAATCTGTGAATAAATCACATCTGTGCAGTGCTATCATTCCCTAAAACCATTACAGTGTGTCGGAGGTGAGGCTGGTAGGGTCAGGCGTAGCAGAAGCAGATGGGTTATTTTGGAGGCTCTTTTAAACTTTGCCAGTGAAATATCAAATAAATATGTACTTCAACCAAAGCGTGGCAGAAATCACATTTGGTAAAAATTAAGTAACTGTATTGCAAATCATGTTGACAGGGTCTTTTTGGCCTTTTTCTGTCTGTTTCTCATTAAAATGGGGAAGGCTTGTGCCTATTTGTCTCCTGAGATTTATTCTTCTCCCCTCTGCCGCTGAGTCATTATCAGCAGCAGAATTATTGTTTGCAAATTAGCTGCCAAAGAGGAGGGTGGTGTCTGGCCAGTTTACTTCTGGTTTCATGACCACTGATTAAAAATCTTGTCTGCTGCTTATGTTATCATATCAATTAGTTAAAGCAATCATTAATAACTTTGCTTAATTATGGCTTAATTTCTTCAAATGTGGTCTTTGCACAAGATATCAAGAGGCATTAACTCCTGGTTTGGAGTGGCTGTTTCCAGGGGATTGTCAGTTTGACAGAAACACTGGCTCAAGATCACAAGTTTTAAAAATATCTCAAGAGTTTTTGGTGTGTTTTTTTTCCCCCTTCTTTCTTTTAATTTGCATTTGTTTGTTTGTGAGCCATCAGGTTGTGTGCAGACCACGTTTTTCATCATTTGGCCTGAACCAGAAAATGCAGGAAGATTTTGTTTGAAAACAGAAAGCTGAGATTATCTAATAGGTGTGACTTTTTGACCCAGGGATTTAAATGCAGAAGAGACACCCAGAAACTAATTTTTGGTGCTGTTGTTGCAGATTTCTGTTATTCTGCTGTCTTGGAGTTTTGATTTAGAAGGGGCTGTAAAAGATGACCACTGAAAGATGACCTCCTCTCTTTGGAGGTGCTCAGGTCTTCTTCAGGCCTTCACTACTCAACTTCTGGAAGGGCATTGGCAGCATCAACTCTTCCTTGGATTAATTATCAGGCAGTTAGGAAAAAAATTTTGGCTGGGAGGGTGGTGAGGCCCTGGAACAGGTTTCCCAGAGAAGCTGTGGCTGCCCCTGGATCCCTGGAAATGTCCAGGACCAGGTGGGATGAGGCTTGGAGCACCCTGGGATAATGGAAGGTGTCCCTGCCATGGTAGAGGTGGAACTGAATGATTTTTAAGGTGCCTTCCAACCCAAACCACTCCATGATTCCATAATTGGCTGTTCCTAAACCAGACTGACATCCCACACAAGACCAGGGCCATCAGAGCTTCGAAGACTTCCAAAACATGGTTGAATTTATTGAGTTTGCAAAAATGTGTCTCATTCCTCTCCCTCTAAATCCTCCAAAGAAGAGGATCTCCAAACCTCTCATCTCCTTGCCAGTTGTCCTGCTCTTGGACAGTCCTGCAGAAAATTGATAGGGAAGAGCAGTTCCTAGAGTTCACTCAATCCCTATCAAGCAACGAGTGTAATCCCAGTTGGCAGCAAAGGCAACTTTTTGTCCTCTTTGATTGTTCTTTGCTGCCCCTGGAATTCTCCTCGTTACCCTCAGTGATATCAGAGGCTGAACTCCAGCTCTCCCTCGAATTTGCTTTCACCTAATTAAGGGCCTGTTAAATAAGGTCAGATGTCCTCTGAGAAATGTCTGAATGGATGGAAAATCCTGCATGGATGCTCAGCTGAGGATGGAAGAGACATCCTGCGTGTGAGTGCCTCTGTTTCTCAGCCAAGAATGATAAAAGTGATTTGGCCCACTGGCAAAACGGCGGTGCATTGTGCTGCTGACTCTTTAGAAATAATTCTTTATCAGCAAAAAGGGCAAATTATTGCAAAAAAAAAATTCATAATTTAGCTTGATTTTAACTCATTTGCTGCTTTCATGTGGGTGTTTTGGAGTGAGCTGGGATAATTCGGGGAGTACGGAGTCCCTTAACCTCCTGCTGGGTTGGTTGTGTGTGTTCCAGAAGGGATGTGAAGAACTGAGAAAGCTGAGCTGAGCAAGGAGAGGAACAGATTCAAGGTCTTGGAGGTGTCCCAAATGTTCATGGCAAGGGAAGAAATTCCTCTTGGGGCTGTCTCCATCCCATGAGATACACGGGCAGCTGGAATTCCAGCTCTCACTCCTCAGCCTTGGGCTTTTCACACTTGAATTAAGCTCTTTTTATGCTTTGCAAAGGCTTTCATGAGCCAGTTGATGCTGTATTGAAGTTCCTCACTTTGCCCTAAAACCAGGAGTATGCAAAGTGCACTGGGAAGGAGGAATGGCTGGGAAACAGTCCAGGATTTGGGAGACCTTGAATCATTCCCTGCCTTGCTCACAGACTCCTGGCACTCTCAGACACTCAATGTGATTTTTGGGGTGATCCTGTGAAGGCTACAGTTGGACCTGATGATCCTTCCAACCCAGGATACTCTAGGATTTATGATTCAATGACATCATCTGTGGGCAAACCTCTGTAACTCCATGTGCCCTGAAGGTACAGGAGGTATTTCCAAGGTCAGGACCTCTTTTGGAACCCTCTGTAGCACCTTCCACTGACTTATTAAAAACTCAGCTGTCCTCTTGACCTGTGTAGATGCCCTGAAGAGAGCTGGAAAGAAAAATGTCTTGATTCCCAAAATTCAGAAGGACTTTTGTTTTGTCACCATCAAATGTCCAGTCTGACCTTCGCTGTATCAGAGAGGGAAATGCTCCTTCACAGAATAATTTGTAGCCACCCTGTCCTCTAAGTGACATGAGTTAAAGCTTCCTTGATGCCATCTAGAGGAACCTTGACAAGCCCAAGCTGTGTGGAGAGGACCAGCAGGGAGCAGTTGTTCACTGAAGGGAAGGATTTCACACAAAATGAAGGTTGGGATCCCTTTGCCATGCCAGAACCATCCCTTCCAGGCCTGCCTCATCCCAGAGAAATCACCTCTCTGCAAGCACATTGCATTAGTCACTGGGCCCAGCTGTGGGGGAGGATCTGCAGCTGCTGCAGGACTTTGAGTTTGTGGATCTGAGTCGTGGACAGAGTCTAAACTCTGCCTGCTGGCAGGACATGAACTCCTGTAGCTCTGGGTCAGAGCACTGCTGGTGAAATTTTGCAGCTGATGAGCAGAGGGGCTGAGTGACAAGTCCTTGGTTGTGCCTGTGACAGAGCAGAGCATCAGGGCTGAGTCTCTGGATCACCCCTAGGCCAGGTTTTTGGGTGCACTTAGTCCACATCAACACAATTTATTGCCTGTCACACTAAAGGACCCGTGTTCAGACACAGTGGTGGCACGTTTGGCCCTGAACTCTCCAGTTGTACCCTGCTCTAGGTGTTCAATATTTGAGGGTAGAACCACAGCTTTCCCCAGTGCCATCTGTGGATCTGCATTTGGCTCGAGCTGCAGCCTGAACTAATGTCAGCATCCATCTCTCAGCCTGCCAAAAAAAGCCATGTCCCCATGCCAGGATACTTCCTCCACAGGCTGCTCAAAGGAGCAGCACAGGAGCTGAGGGATTCTCAGCAGGTTCTGAGGGTGCTGTGCTCTCTAGAGGATGGTTTAATTAATCTCTGGGATTCCCTGCCTGAAGGTGTTCATGTGGGGGACACACCTGAAGGGCTTTTTGCCTGCTGTCAGGACATGAGGAATGGGATGAGTCATTCACTCTAACCAGGTCTCCTTCCTCCTGCACTGTGTTTTGAAGTTTTAATTGTTCCCTCTAGTTCATAGGCTTCTGCTGACAGCTCCTCCCCTGCCTCGCACAGGAGACAGAAAATAAGAAAGGGTGGAAAGGAGGAGTGAGCAATGGCCAGAAATGCACAAAACACTTGCAGAGTCATTCCCTGGGTGAGGAGAGGCAGGGACTATCGATCCTGGGGAGCCATGGAGATGTCCCCTGGGGCACAGTGCTGCCCAGCACACGGCCTGGGGGTCACCTGGCACTATTGATCCTGGTGCTGTTCCTCTCTGGAGTCAAACACAGGCTGCTCAGTACAGCTGCTGTGCTGTTGTGGGAGAAGGAAGGTGGATGTGTGGAGTTTAATGCATCCCTCTCATGTTTTAAACAATAAAAAACCCCACTCCTGTCTCCCTGAGTCCTGTCAGACTGGTAAGTTGTGTTTTAAGCTAGGAATAGGTCAGAGTATTAAGGGCAGCTCAAGGAATTTAGCTGGAAATCTGAAAATGTCCCTCCTCCTCCCTTCCCCCAGCCCCTGACCCTGTCACAGCCCCAGAAGAAGGGGAGAAGAAAAAGGAAACCTAAGAAGCTGGTGATTACATGTGAAGCCTGGCAGATCTGTAATCCTGGACTCCATTAAACATCTGTCTGCTCCAATCTCCCTGACAGCCAGGTCTCCTCCTCTCACACAGATCCTGCATTTGCAGGTCACTGGAGGCACCAATTGTTAATCACCATCCTCAGCTTTGGTATCCCCCAGCCCAGCCTGGGCACCAGAGCTCTCAGGGAGGGGGAATTTGGGCAGGACAATGCCCAGGGCTCAGAGCTACATCCACACCTCTGGGCTTGGAGTTTTTCCATCTGACACATCCCTGAGTGCTTTCCCAGATCAGTGCCCAGTGCCTGTCTGGGACCGTCCTCTTAATTATTGTATTTTTTAAACATCCCTCCAAAGTTGTTTCCATTACAGGCTCATGTCTTATTACTTTATTTGAGGCAAATATTTGCTCTCTTGGGGCATTTCCTTGCACCATAAATGAACAGAGTTATCATATTCTAGTGCATTTTCTATTTTTTTGTGTGATATCCCTGAACTCCTAAGCACACCTCTTGTTAGTGGATTAATAGAAATTTCATTGTAAGAACTCAGGGAGAATTTTTTTTTCAGTTCTCCAGAGTTTGCTGTGTCTTCTGCACTCGTGGCTTTGAGTCTTTCTTGCTGTAAGGCCCCTGCTAAATATCTTTCATCACTTTATATTACTTGATACAGTCATTATCATCATATATAGTAGGAACTGGGAAATGAAATCCATTCCAGAACCTGCCCTTGAAAGGCAAACTGGCTTTTATGTTCTTTTCTATTAAAAAAACCCTTTAAAGTCATGCTGTAATGTTATTTTTCCCCCTCTTTTTTTTAACAGGGTTTGGGTTTTCTTCCCAGATCTTGTGATTTTCCAGTTTGTGATTGGAGACAAGAATACTCGGCTACCCTGAAAATTATTTTCTTGTTTCATTTCCTAACTGGATGAAGAAGTAATGGGAATCCTTGAGACCTATATTTATCTGTCTTGCTTTGTTGCTTGTTTTTAGTTTTGGTGGGGTTTTTTTGTTTTTTTTTTTCTTTTAGAAAGCTATTCAGAACCAGCAATCTGAGTAGTTGGTCAATATTCTGCTGTATTTTAGTTTGTAGTGTAAACTTGGCTTTCACTTGTGTTTGAGTGGTTGGGAAGATTTGAGGGGGACAGAAAAATCCATGCAAAAAGTTCTGTGTGTAAATCAGTGGTTGTTTGCCTGCTCCTTCTGTGGATGTTGCACATAGAAAAGGGAATTCCTCTGCTAAATGTCCCATGTGTCATTGCCTGGATAAAGACCATGTAAAGATTTTTTTTTTAAATAATGGGATTTTTTGAAATAATGGTTCTTAAACTTTTAGTTTTACCTTCTCATCCCAATTGCAGCATTTCTAGGAATCCTTTCCCTTAATTCCTCCTGAATTCACCTTTTTTCCCCTAATCCTGAGCTCTTACATAAATACCTGCTCTTGTGTCCCTCCTCTGAGAGTCTGGATCCACGGATGCCTTCGTGATGGATTTATAACTCACAAAGCCCTTTGGGTTTCTCCAGGATGAAAGACAGTGTTTGTACAAGATCCCTGCCCCTCATGACATAATTTGGGAAGCTTTCTCTGGAAGGAACCTCCCAAGCGCTTGTGAGTTCATGTGTCAGTTTTTTCTGCCCCTGAGAGTGAAGGTAACCCATGTGTTCCCTCCAAGCATCACATCAGGAATGTGTTTTGATGGAATGTGGACTCCAGGGTGATTCACGTAATTAATGTTGGATTCACGGAGCACTGGGAAGAAGGAGATGTTTGCACTGACCTGGGCTCCATCAGGACAAAGCTTCCTTTATTCCTACAAGTTATAGCCTTGTTTTATTCTTTTTTTTTNTTTTTTTTTTTTTTTTGTTTTTTTTTTTTTTTTTTTTTTTTTTTTTTTTTTTTTTTTTTTTTGTTAAATGCAATAAAACAGGGAACAGTTTCTGGCAGTGAAGCCAAATGCTGCTTCGTGCCTGTAGATCTCAGCTTTCTTCCTTTCCCCTCCAAAAAAAGGATAACTCCATTCAAATTGATAGGGAATGAACCCAAGTCATTCCTGGACACTGGGAGGTCTCTTCTTCTTCTTTAAAAGTATTTTCTCCTCCTGAATCTTCCACCTCAGGCCACGAACTGGCAGCTCAGCCATTACAACCCGCTTGGCAGTGACTGATTGTGGGGATCCTCTTTTGCTGTGGAAAATGTGGAACTGATTGTCTGGGCGACCCCGCTTGACCTGGGGAATTCTGCATTTAACCTGGCTTTAGACATAATAAACTGGAGTAATTAGCAGAGAAATTCAGTGGTGACACGTCTAATTGATTGGAAATGCCAGTTCCCCCCGATGAGAGCAGAGCTGTGCTGGGCAGGGGTCACTGGGATGCTGTCAGGAGGCAGGCAAATGCAGGGAAAGGAATGTGGAGCCTGCTGCTGGAGGTTTTCTTTTCTTTGCAGCTGAGAAACGCTGCAGGTTTGCTTTTCTTTCCATCTAATGGCCTCGGTGAATATGCAATCCATCACTAATTACTGAGCCCTCCACTCAGCACTTTCCCAAGGTTGAGCTCACACCTCTGGGAAAATCCACCTCACTCTCTGCACAGTCCATCTCAGCCGTGGGCTTGCAAAGAGAAAAAAACCACTTTTTTGTGTTGCTTGTCTGAAAATCCAGCAGTTTTGTGCCCCACCAAGGAGGCAAGGATGGGGCCTTTTTGGGAGAACATTTATTTCAGGTCATGGATTGATGATATCAATGTGGATCTGTGATATCCCTTTGCGTTTCTGCCTCTAGGTTGATGACAGTTGGAAAATAAAAGATTTAAATTAATTTCTCTTTAAGATTTGTGCTTAGAAGTGGGCATTTTGCTTTCCTGGTTGGTGGCAGGGCCTCAGCACTGTGTGTGTGCACTCCTTGTGTTAGTGTTGAAACACATAATCACAGAATGATTATCTGCAGGTGCTTTTATTGAAGAGCTCTGGGAATCAGGGGTGCAGGGTACAGACCCAAATCTGATTCTGACATGGATTCAAGGTGGACATGTTTTCATACCCTTTTGTTATATAACTACATAATATTTATTATTAAACTGATATTGTTCTATTGTATACATTGACCTTATCCAAGCGTGAATCCTTGTAGTTTCCATCAAAGCCCCCCAAATATAATTTCTCAGGATTCTTGTTTAAGGTAACAATCGTATTCCATCACCAAACAGTCATTACAATTAACAATCATATCACTGATCATATGATGATGATGCAGGTGCAGTTTCTTCCGTACATGATCTAGTAAAGAGAAAACCCAACCTTTGTTTCCAGGGCCTGTGTAGTTTTGGTTCCCTTTCCCAGGCCTATCCAGGCCCAACCTTTTTTCCACCTCCCCTGAATCTGTTGTATACAATTCCCATGATTTTAGAAATATTTAAAGCCAAGGCTATCACTTGGGCCCTATGGCACAGAACCAGGA
The DNA here is from genome assembly GCA_013397095.1 of Sterrhoptilus dennistouni. Classification (NCBI taxonomy): domain Eukaryota; kingdom Metazoa; phylum Chordata; class Aves; order Passeriformes; family Zosteropidae; genus Sterrhoptilus; species Sterrhoptilus dennistouni. Next base: position 289,325 of record VWZU01004227.1, read on the forward strand.
ATGGCCTGGGAGTGTCTCCCTGACAGTCTTGGACGTGGCTCAGGGATGACCACAGCCAGTGACAGTTTCTGAGAGGCACTTTGGCTGCAGCTTTTGCAGGCTGAGGGAGCCAAATGAGGTGTAATCCTGATGTGCTGCACTCACTGGCCTCAGGACCAGAGTGTGAGGCAGGCACATGAAGCCTCTCAGTGCAGGCACAACTGTCCAGACTGGTACAGGGTTGTGTGATTTGTGTAGGAAGGTTCAGGAGTCTCTGCTACTCATTGTGGCCTCCCAGGGCTTAAAGGGAGCTGATAAAAAAAGAGGAAGAATATTATTTACATGGACAGGTAGTGGTAGGACAAGGTGGGGGATGGTTTTAAACTAAAAAATGAGAGATTTAGATTAGATAATAGGAGGAGATACTTCCCTGGGAGGGTGGGGAGACCCTGGCACAGGTTGCCCAGAGAAGCCCCTGAATCCCTGGAAGTGTCCAAGGCCAGGTTGGACAGAGCTTGGAGCACCCTGGGATAGTGGAAGGTGTCCCTGCCAATGCAGGGGTGGCACTCGGCGGGCTTTAAGATCCCTTCCAACCCATTCCATGACTCTTTGATACTTCACAGGACAGGAGCCATTGCAAGCTGTCAAGCATTTAGTGTTTTTTGCTTGTGGTGCTAATTAAACATTTAAAATCTTGATGAAGAGTTTCTTATAAAGAGTAGAAGAGAAGAGTGGGTACATGTTTGGGGAAAGCTGTGCAGCCCACTGGGGGAGCTGGCAGCAGTATATATCATATATTGATATGATACATCAACCATATCTTAGGGAAAAAGGTGAGAAAATAAAATGTGGGGGTCATTGGCCTCTTTTATCTCATAACATGGACACAGCCTTAGAGGTTACAACCTGTTGCAGCTGTTACACCATAAGGACTCTCAATTTGCTAAGGTTTTATTCTTCAAGGACTGGTTTTCTTGAGGTGCACCCATCAACAGGAACTTCTGGAAACCAATTCTGGGCTTCGGGGACACTTTCATATCCAGGATTAAAAAAAAAACCAAACAACTAAAAGGGGAAAAGGCAATGCAGTGACACCACCATATGCACTGAAACAAACTGTGGAGATTGTGGAGTCTCCAAGCAAACATTGGATGTGTAAACATCAGGATCAGCATTCCTCCACTGCAGACCCACTTATTGCCTTCCTGATGATTTATTTTCATTAATTTCCATAGCTAAACACACAAAAGTGCTTGTGGCAAACATCATAGGCTCTCCCTGCTCCCACACAACTCAACATCCCCCCTTCCTCTTTCCCAGATTTTCTTTTTTCTGTTGATAACTAATCCATCCTCTACTTTTGCACAAAGTTTTCACAGCCCAAAATTTGCAGGAACTCCTTTCCCCAGTCTTCAGTGCTCTGACAGTTTTGGGAGTGTTATTCTCTCTGCTTAGAGTAGTGGTGGTAATGGTGGAGATGCAAAAAGAACTTTTAAATACTGAAATATTTCTGTTTGATGGGTATTTTTTGAGTTTGTGGCCTTTTGTTTGCCTCCTCCTGTGCTGTCTGGAAGGAAGGAGGATTCACACATGACAGCTGCACTTTGGAGTAATTTTTTCTTAAAGCAAAGGGACTATTTGTAGGTTTAAGCATTGACAGTTTTACCTCGGGAAGAGGAGAAAAAGTATTTTTACTGGGCTGATAAAAAAGATGAAATTTTTTTGCTCCGCTGGGTCAGGTCTTTGGAAATACCCTGGAAATTTCAATGGGGCAATTCTATTATTCTTCTGCTTGCATTTGTTATTTATTTTCTGCCATCCTGCCTCTCCAAGATATTAATGTGGATTTTTTTTTAATTTTGCCAAAAGTCATCCTGAATTTTGTGCTCCATTTGTGGGGACAAAAAAAAAACAACAAAGTTTTTTTCTGGCTCTGTGATTTGCCCTTAGCCTGGGATGGTGCTTTTTCTCCTGTTGACCATGAAAATAGTCATGTGGAACAGGGAAGTGATGAAGTTATTTATTTATTATTAAATATACATATAATATATATATTTACAAGAGTGTGTGGTTACAGGATAAAGGGGAATGGCTTCAAATTGACAGAGGGCAGGATTGGATTGGATATGAAGAGGAAATTCTTGGCTGTGAGGGTGGTGAGGCCCTGGCACAGGCTGCCCAGAGCAGCTGTGGTTGCTCCTGGATCCCTGGAAGTGTCCATGGCCAGGTTGGATGGGGCTTGGAGCAACCTGGAATAGTGGAAGGTGTCCCTGCCCAGGGCAAGAGGTGAAATGAGATGAACTTTGGGATTCCTTCCAACCCAAACCATTCTATGATATCTAAACAGATAATATTTATATATTATAGATGATTTCTTCAAAGATTTCATGGAAGACCACAGCATTTCCTTAACAAACTGCCCTCAACTTTGTGTGGGATTTGGGGCAGGCTGGGGGTGAATAAGGTTCTTTTCCCCACCACACAAGAGGTTTGTGGTGAGATGATGAGGAAGATGATGGACAAGTCCCTCAAAACTAGAACAGAGTACCTGAACCTACTGCCCATGTGGAGATCTGCTCTGATGTTCATGCCAGCCCCAAGGGCAAGAGGAAAGTCAAGTCACAGAGGTATTGCCTGGCACTTTTGCACATTTCCACATCCAGCCCCAGTGGGATCACCTTATCTGCCAGGGCAGCCTGGCTGGGCTGGAAGGCAGCCTGAGCCTGGCAGGGCAGAGAACCATCCCACTAATGCATCTGCAAATGGGAGCCTGCCCAGGGGCTCTGGGGATAATGGAGTGGCTGGGCTAATAAAATTAGCCTGGCATTCACAGCCTGAGTGGGGAGGAGGAGAACTGTCCCTTTCAGTCTTCCCAATCATCCCCTGACATCTCATTCCAGCCCAGCAAGGGAAGCAGGCAAGGAGGAGGGGAGCCTTCCAGCAGAGTGACAATGTGCTGCTGCACTGCTGCAGGTGCTGGGGCTTGCTGGAAAACCAAATGTCTGGGCTGTGGTGGCCCCACCTCGGTGACAATGCCAGCCCTGAGCCACCGTCATGCTCCGCCAGCCGCCCTCCCCTCCGACGGGGGCAAGGTTGGGAATACATTTGTCACTCGAGCTCCAGACAGCAAAGGAGGATGATTTAATTAACCCAGGGAGCCCTGCTGGCCTTGTCTGCCAGAGCTCAGGACAGCAGGACGTGGATGAGTGGAGGCAGGGAGAGGAGGGAGAGGGCAAAGACTGGAGGAGCCATCTCCAAGCACTTTGCTTCTCACCACCGAAAGCCCTTCACAATTAGTCTTGATGTGATTTACATTTACTTTAAGGCATCTGCATAATGCACAGAAGTGCAGTCATGAGCTTCTGGAAGCTTTTGGGGGCTGACAATTCCCACAGAGCACGAAATCTCCCTTTTCCTTGCAGCTGGAAGCGAGTCTGGCCTTTACAGAGTGTCTACTCATGGGCTAAAATGCCAAAAACTTACCTTTCAGTGTGAACTATCAGTCCTATTAATGAAATATCCAGACTTGCCTTTCCTTTTCCACATTTCTGATGGATTTCTTGGGAGCTTGGACTTCTTACTTAAGCACCAAGCAGGAGGATTTTCATCTCTAGCAGAGCCAAAACCAGATGAATGTTGCTGTACCATCAGTCAGGGGCACACCTGAGGCTGGGGGAAGCTGGACCACCCCTGCTCACACCTGGCAGGGCTTTGGTGGGCAGCTTTGCTGTGAGAGGCATCACTCCTCCTCATAGAAAGTCACCTTGGCTGAGGAGCTCTGAAATTTTAATGCTCCCCACCAAATATTGACTCTCTGAGGGCGTCTGAGTAAGCCTTTAGTGGAGGAGTCAATATTTGTCTGATGTTTCAATGGATAATGTTGCTTTTCTCTGGATTTCCTCTGGACTCTTGCTGGCCTCTCCCAAACTCACTGCACAGTGGCAGAAGCAAAATAAAAACCATGGGAAGAGGAGGAGGGAGTGCTCCTTTTGGAGGGTTGTTTTGTGCTGTCCTCTTCTTCCTGCCTTAATGAGGCTCTTCGTTGGGTGCCTCTCTCTAAACTCAGCATCTGAGCCTGGTGTAATCACTTCCAGCACACAGCAATCCTTCCCCATTTGGCTCTCCCTCGCTCTCTAAGGAATTTGGACAGCCAAAATTTACCATGGACACAGCAGAAACGCTGCAATAAGTGCAAACACATCAGCAATTTTCCTTGACAAACATCCCTCTTCCCACTGGAGACCAGTACAGGATAATCTTGTCACTCCATCCTGAGTGGACTCGGGTGGGTCTCATCTCTCCTGCTGGGAAAAGAAGCTCCAGGTGAGGTTTTAGGCAGGGTTGTAGCCATTTATGGGTAACAGAGGACAAATGTGTCTCTGTTTCTCTGCTTTACTGTGCCTCCTCAGTTGAATTCTGCAGAAAAGGCTCCATTCTGCCCTTGGACATGGTCATTCTGCCTCTTTGGACATGGTCATTCTGCCTCCTTGGACATGGTCATTCTGCCCTTGGACATGGTCATTCTGCCTCCTTGGACGTGGTCATTCTGCCCTTGGACATGGTCATTCTGCCTCCTTGGACATGGTCATTCTGCCCTTGGAC
>VWZU01004227.1:293945-310943 GCA_013397095.1 Sterrhoptilus dennistouni
CCTCTTACATGTCCATTCTGTCTCCTTGGACATGGTCATTCTGCTTCCTTGGACATGGTCATTCTGCCTCCTTGGACATGGTCATTCTGCCCTTGGATGTGGTCATTCTGCCCCGGACGTGGTCATTCTGTCCCTGGACATGGTCATTCTGCCTCCTTGGACATGGTCATTCTGCCCTTGGACATGGTCATCCTGCCTCTTTGGACGTGGTCATTCTGCCTCCTTGGATGTGGTTATTTTACCCCTGGACATGTGGATTCTGCCCTTGGACATGGTCATCCTGCCTCTTTGGACGTGGTCATTCTGCCTCCTTGGACATGGTCATTCTGTCCTTGAACATGATAATTCCTCCTCCTTGGACATGGTCATTCTGCCTCCTTGGGCAATTTAACATCTGTCCCCTACAAGTCTGAGCTGCACAAGGATCCCAGTGGGGTAGAAGTAAATATATTGCCTTGCAGGTAGCAAAATCCCTGCTGCAGGTTAGATTTCTGTCAATTTACCATCCATCAGGGACTCCCAGTCTAAGTTGGCTGTTCCTCTTAAGAAAGAATAATCCTGTCAACAGCGTAGCTTTGATATGCTGAACAATTAAAGGACTTGTTTCTGATTGAAGCTGAAATTCATTGTATTTCCATTTGCAAGGCGAGCTGGGCAGATTTCAAAATAAGTGAAAAAAGGAACTAATTTGTATTTCTGTCTATGCTTGTAGCAGCTAGTAAATAAATCCAGGTGCACAAGGGGAGTTGGGAGACTTTAATTTCAATGGCAGCTTGGGTGTCTGGTAACTGTGGGAGTCTGGACTTAAAATAAATGCAAGGGAACAGTTTTCAGGAGCAAAGGGCATGGAATTTGTGGGTGCATCTTTTTTGCTGTTTTAAATTTAAAATTTAGAATCACAGAATATTTTTTTTGTTAGAGAGGCCTTAGAGATTATCCAGTTCCACCCTCTGCCATGAGCAGGGACACCTTCCACTATCCCAGGTTGCTCCAAGCCCTGTTCAACCTGGCCTTGGACACTTCCAGGGATGGGACATCCCCAGTTTGACTCTCCAATTCAGATTTTATCCTGCCCAACTTCTAGTTGATGCCTTCACAGATCTGTGGCTTGTCTGAAAGACATCCCAATCTGGGATTGACATTTTTGGGGTGGTCACCTCAGCAGGGCAGCCTGGTCTGGCAGGAGGTCTGATCAATATTTATCTGGCCAAGAAAGGGAATGAGTGATGCTCTGTGTGAGCAGTGTCATATTTAAAAGGTGTCTCCACTTAACTGGAGGTCACAGTGTACACTCTCCCTGAGTGGTGGCATCATTTCATAAAAAAAGCTTTTTCATTAATTAAAGTCCCTTAACCTTGCATCGTGCTCAGGGTTTGGTATAGAAGCTTATTTTTTTTCTGATCAATATATATTACCATATTTCCTAGAAAGAAGCTTTCACCCCCCTCAATTAGCTGAGGAAAAAAAATATTTGTGTGCATTTGAAAGCATTTTGTGCCCCTAGTATCCATTAAGTAGATCAGAGCTGCAGTTTTCTTGTTCTTATGGACTTTTGTCCATATCAGTTACCCAAAGGAGCAGAAAGCATTGTTTGCTCTCATTCAAATGACATTTCAATGAATGCCAGGGGAAAATTATGATTATATTCTGCCTTTTTATTTTCTATTTTTTTAAATTTAATCTTGAGAGAGAGGGGATGAACTCATGAAAATACCCCAGGCCACAAATCAGAAGTTCTGGGGTTGTGATTTCTACATGGTCTCCATGTGATCACCCACAAGTCACTGAAGGCCACAAACAGCTCCTTGCAGCAGGGTCTGGCATTTATTTATTCTTATGTAACACCCAGGGCCACTGATTTTGATGAGGTTTCCAGGCAGGAGCATGCTTATTAATTTATCCTCAGAATTAATGGAATTGGACAGGAGAGGAGAACAGTTTAATCTCCCAAACCTTCCAACTTCCAGCACTCTGAGATGCCTTTGGGCAACTTGGCACTCCCAATCCAGGGGCTGAGCCCTGCAGGTGGACTCACCCCCCCGGCAAAATGTCCTCTTTCCCTCCTGCTGGGCTGGAATTAATATTCCTTTTTCCACTCCTTTGTGCGGGAAAAAGCTAAAAATTAATTGCCTGTGCACACGAGAGGTGAACAAGCAGATGCCCAGGAAAGCACAACAGAATTATTGAGTGATTCTGCTTTAATTAAGTGCATCAGAGAGCTGGGAATGGTGGGGCCCCGTGCTTGGTGCCAGTAACATCATTGAGAGGAGGATGTTGAAGGGATGGCTGCTGCCAAGGGATGATGGAAGGTACTCAAGGAATATAGAAAGCTATTTTAGTTCTGGCTTCCTTTGAGAAAGCTGGAGCTGCAGCCAATAACCATAAAGCTGCTGGGGCAATGCTGCAAACACACCAAGGGCATCCCTCAAGCACTTATCTCTGTGAGCCCTGTGAGAAGGGACACCTTTTATCAATGAGAGGGGAGCACAGCAGAGCTGCAGCTGTGAATTCCTCGCCAAAAAAAGGGCTGCAGGCAGCATTTTCTACCTCTTCCTGAAGCTGCCACCATCCAAACCATCCAAGAGGGAGGAATCTGGGAGCATTGTCCCTTCTGAGCAGGTGAAGCAGATAAAGCATGCAGACACCTGCTGACAGTGGGAGAGGGAAACTGGCCCTTTCAGGGTGAAATACACTTGATTTCCTGCAGGTTCTACTTTGGGATAACATGAGGCACCCTCAGCAGTAGCTGCTTCACAGCAGTGCTGTCAAAGAGAGCCAAAGCAGCTCATTTTAGGGAGTTATTTGCAATGTCTGTCAAAAGTGATTTTCCCTTCAAGTCTCCTCTATGTCACAGTTAAGGGATCTTGGCTTGTCTCCAGTGTCCATGTCTTTTCTCCTCAGGATTCCCTGTGATCCTTACAGAGATGTTGGAGGCTCTGGCTCTGCCACCAGCTCAGATTTTTGTCCAAGGCTCACACCCAAAGGAGAGAGCAGGTTGTTGACAATTATTCCAATCATTCTGTGTCAGCACATGGCTTTGTCTCTCCTGGGCAATGAATACTTTCTCCCCCCCCCTCAGGGAATTAATTCTCATCCCTTTGGGAGGGTGCAGCATTTCCCCTTTCATTTCTCTCTGTCCCCAGCTTGCCTAGGTCATTTCTTTGTGCATCTCAGGCGGCCTGAACAGTGATGATTTTGGGGTCTGCTACCCAAAGAATGGCTGGAAATGGATTCTGAGAAGTCACATAATCACTTCTTCAGCTCTAACTCTGAGTGCTTGGACTGAACATTCTGACAAACTCAAGCTGTGCTTTACTTTAGAGCTGTTGAGATTTTCTTGTCAGCTCCTTCTATTGTGGCTCTCCAGGGACACAATATCCCACACTGGGATATCCCACTCCAGGGACAAGGAACCCACACTGGGAGATGACCCACCTGGAATCAGTAGCATGTCTCAGACATCAAGGGGTTTGTCAGGATGACTGCACATAATCCTCCAGTAATTAAACTCTTTTCAGCCCTCAGTTCCAAGCCTTTAAAGACCCAAACCCACATCCCTGCTGTAGGAAATGTGTCCGGGGATCCCAGAGGCAAAAGTGCTGACAAAGAGCTCCAGAGAAATTAGGAAAATCACTGATCCATGGCAAAGCCCTTCAAGGACTTTTGTGGGGCTGTTTCTCAGAGTGCATCAGGCACAGAGGGAAACAGGGAATTTGTGGGAATGGCTCCCTGGGGGAACTGAGGTGTGGAAGCTCCTTGGCTTGGCTCTCATGGACAAATTGCAGCAGGGATCAGGACATTCCTCCTAAAGTTTTGTTCATCTCCTGGGTTATTTCCATTCTCCTCTAACCTTCTGGGCACTGCACTGATTCAGCTGCTGGTCCTTAGATGCTGGAGGATGTTCTGTTAAATATTAAATATTGTATTTGTGGTTCAATGCATATAAAGTTGTTCTTCAAATCACAGGATCATCAGGGCTGGAAAAGCCCTCTAATGTCATCGAGTCCAAGTATTAACCCAGCACTGCCAAGCCCAGCACTATACCATGTCCTTAAAAGCCACATCCATGCACTATCTGAACACTTTCAGGCTTCTGTGTAACAGGAAAATAAACTTAAGAAAAAAACCCAGATCAAGTTCTAAGGGTCTAGAAACGGCTACAGATGGACTTAAACTTTGAACCACACTGAAGGAAAAGAAAATGTAAATTCTCTCCATTTACCATCATAACTGGAACCTCAAAGGTGCTGTCAAGTTTTGGTAGAGGTGCAGTGGGAGAGCTGGGCATGGCCTGTGAATGGAATAACAGAGCTGCAGGAGAGCAGTAAAACTGAAAAATATCTTGGAAACTGTGGAGATTTTGGCACATCCAGGGTGGTGTTGCTACCAACCAGCCTGGGCTCACTGGGAGCCTTTGGGCAGGGTTGGGATTGTGGCCAGAGAGGAAACTGCAGCGAAAAATTAGGAGGATATTGGGGTCTTTTGTGCACAGAGACCTTTTGGGGTAGCCCTAATCACAACATATGCTCATCACAACAAATATGCATTTTGTCACACTCTGGGGCAGTGTCCCAGGTCTTGGGACATCTCTGAGGGTAAAGAGGAGATCACCTGGCAAAGATCAGCTCCAGCTTAGATAAGCTGAGAGTGAACAACCATTTCCAGTCCCCAAAGCAAACTGGACCTCTTCCTTTTTATGTGCCCACAAAGATTCTGCACAATTCTGCGCTGCTCCTTTAATTTTTATGGCATTTTGCTCCTTTCTGTGGCGTGCAGGAACTTGCAGTCTGCTCGTAACAACACAAGATCACAGCGTGGTCTGCTTTATATCTGCATATGCACAGAGACACACAATGTTTCTCCCAGCATGCAGAATGAATAAATTCTGGAGTAATTTTTCATTGTTGCCTTTATGAGCTTCAAGAAAAAAAAAAAAAAAAAAAAGAAAACCTCCAAAAAAATACCCTCGAAACCTAATAAATAATTTATTTTGATGAAATTGCAGTTTATTATGATAGACTTTAGATAGCCCAGAGTGCATGTGAGACTGGGGACATCTTGTCTATATTCTCATTGTACCAATTTTTTTTTCAGGGAGTTCATGAAGTTTGTGTGTGCATTTGCATTTGTGGGAGAGCAGGTGAATGTGAAGGCAAGAAAAAGGCACAAAGAAATATAATTTCTTTCTATCTGTACATGAATCACAGAATAGTTTGGGTTGGAGGAGACCTTTAAAATCATCCAGTTGAATATTTGTAAAAAAAAAGAGAGCCTACCCTCTGTTTTGGATGTGCAAGCTCCCTTCATAATCAAACACAAATTATGGATTCTTGACACCTCTCTCCAGCACAGGACTGGTCACTGGTGGTCACTGGGATTCCTGGGGAGCTTTTTATTTTTCATTCTAAAAATCCATTTAAAACACACTAGGTGACCTGTGTCATTTCTGTATGTGCATATGTGGCTAAACACGTGTGGGGTTTGTCCAGTGGACCATAATAATATGATTTTATGTGGCTGTATAATTGGCAAATTGCAGTTTTCTTATCATGAGCATCCAGGTGAGGACCTGGGGTGGGGGTAGTGAGTGTACAGAAGTGTCCGACCTCAAGACACTTAACTCTATAACCTTACCCTGTGTAATGAGACATTAGGGAAAATCAACTCAAATAAAAGACAAATAAACTAAAATAAAGGACAAAACCCCCAATCTGTGTGGGCTTTTTGAGGATCTGCCTTAGAAACACCAAAAAAAAGTGACAGTTCAGGGTTATCTTCTTGTTGTAGGTGATGGGATGAAGTTACCTATGGAGTCACAGGATCATGGGATGGTTTGGGGTGGAAAGGACCTTAAAGCTCATCCAGCCCAAGCCCTGCCATGGGCAGGGACACCTCCCACCAGACCAGGGTGCTCAGGGTCTCATTAGCAACCAGGGTGCTGGGCTTGGCCTTCCAGAAATGGAGCTTTGCCACTGATCTCCAAGGTAAATAATTTCTCTTTGTTATTCTGATCTGTAGGAGACCGAGGAATTTGATTTCCAGTGCCTTGAAGCTCCTTTCTCCTTAAATTTTCTCCCAATCTCGTCCATTTAGGTGTGGACCAGAATGTCTTTTATTCCATGTGTGCAGCAGGGTTGGGTGGACTGGCCTTGGCTGGACACCAACCAAGTCCATCACTCCCCTCCTCAGCAGGGCAGAAAATGAGATGTAAAAAAAAAAAAACTTGTGAGTCGGCATAAAGGCAGTTAAATAAAGCAGAAACTGTGCTGAGAAGCAAAGGAAAACGAAGATTTGCACTCTCCTTTCCATCAGCAGGTGATGTCCAGACACTTCTCAGGAAGTAGGACTTCAGTAACATGTGGCAGTTTGTAAGATAAATATTTTCCTTACAAATCCAACTCCCCTTCCTCCTTGTTCTTATATGAGCAGACACCATATGGTCTGGAATGTCCCTCTGGTCAGTTTAGGACAGCTGTCCTGGCTGTGTCCCCTCCCAGGCTCTTGCCCACCCCCAGCCTGCTGGTGAGGGGGAAATGTTGGAGAGACAGCCTTGATTTTGTGGCCAAAACACTGGAGTGTTACCAACACCTTCCCATCTGCCAGTCCCCAGCACTTTGAGGGATCTGGGGGAATTAACTCCATCCCAGCCAGGCCCAACTCGAGGGTACAACGTTGTGGGATTCCCTTCTCAGCAGGAAAATCTTACCACATAAATAAAACAGCAGACATTTTTTTCATTCAAACCCCTGCTTTGCCACTGGGCTCGTTTAATGCCTGATGCCTAAAACGCAACAAGCCACAAATTCACATGGATTAAAACAGGGAGCTGGGAAAAGCAATGCCTGAGCTTTTCCCTTGCTGATTCCAGGGGCTGGTTTGCATTGGTAAAGGCAGACTAAAAGCTGGGATGTGACTTCCCTGCAAGATGAGGTCTTAGGGAGATGAGAGAGCCAAAGCAGAGGGGCACAGGGTCGCTGCAGCTCCCGATTGCTGCTGCCTGTGGCTCAGGCACGCTCCAGGATCACCATTCCCAAGCAATCCCGGATCTGTGTTTCCCTTAATGTGCCACTGGCTGCTTCTCCTGACCTCTTCCCTGCTGCCCATTACCTCAGCCCTGCTTCCCCTCCCTCCTGATCGAATTACCAGAGCACACAGTGGAGTCTCTTGGCTCAACAAAATTTAATGACAGTGACAACAGAGGGGGATAATAAAGATAAATCAGCTGCTCCCAGGAAGGAAAGATGAAGTAAGAACTGAGTGAGTTAGAAGGATATACCCTGTAGTGACCCTGGCGTGTGCATGTCCCTCATCATCACTTTTCTCTCAACGTCTGTGATAGGAAAAGCAGATTTTTCCTGGTTTTTGGGGGGATTTGACAGGGAAAGCAGAGAGCAGAAGGGGCCAAGGGACTGGAGATTTCTGTCTTAGGGTTTTACTTGTTGTGAAATTTGGGGCACATCACCACCTCTTTTCCATCTCCTCCCCAGGCTGGAGGCTGAGAAGGACCAGGAGAGGTTTTTCATTACAGAAAATTGTAACAAAGATCAGATCTGGGGTTCTCATCTCATCCCTAGCCCTGTGTATTCATGTGGTCCACACAGTTGGTAAAAGGAAATGGAGTTTATAAAGGAGCTCCTTCATTCTCAATGCCTATAAATCCCTGGGCACATTAAATCTTGTTAATTTCTGACAAGATTTCTCATGGAAGCCAATGGCAGCAGAGTCTGCAGTGACTGTGACTACTGAAATCTCTCCTCTGACATTCACCATGCTTCCAGTTGCAGAGCATTTCCTTTTTAATGATAACTCCTGGGGAAAAAAAAAATAATAAAAAAAAACCCCCTCACCCTTCGACTGCAGTTCCTCTCTCCCCTCCCACCAGGTTGTTAAATGTTTGCAGCGTTGCTCTAAACAGCCCAGCACAAAACAGTGAGCTGTAGCTGAGGCCTCCTGCAAGCTCAATAAACTTAATGGACATCCTCAAGAACTTTAACTGGGAAGATTTAGCTCCCGAAGAAGGAGGAAACAAACAGCCAGAGCAGCTTTGCCTGCCTGTTGTCCCTCATTTTGCCAGAAACAGCTGTTCACGCTGGGATTAGCTCAGAGGTTTGTACTGAGCAGAGTCTGACTCACGAGAACAAAAAAAAAAAAAAAAAAAAAAAAAAAAAAAAAAAAAAAAGGAAAGAAAACCAGGAGATCATTACATCTCAGTGCAGGCTCCAACTGCTGCAGGCTGCACGGGGAGAGAGAAAATTAACTGGAGTGGGAGCTTGATCTGCAGAGACGCTGCACAACTTCTGAGTTTGACAGAGGAGAGGGAGGAGGGAGCACATCCAACTCTGCGGGGCTGGGATGGAGCTCCTGCCAGGGGGATGCAGGAGATGACTGCCAGACTTCCCTTAATGCAGCCCCTTTGGTCAGGATTCATGTGCAGCAAATGCTCAGAAGAGGAGGAACAAAATTAATTATTTTGCAAAGATGCTACTTATGCGGAAATTCCACTTCCCTCCAGACAGTGAGTGATGGGAGCAATTTCCCCGTCTTTTTCGAGGCAGGTGGCAGAGTCTTCACCCTCACATGAATTTCTCTGTGAAGGATAAGCTCTGAGTTAGATTAGAGGCATTATTTCCACACTTCAGTGGAAGGTGTCCCTGTCCATGGCAGTGGGGCTGGAGAGAGATGATCTTGAAGGTCCCTTCCAACCCAAACCATCCCAGGATTCCATGGAAATGGGTGGTGTAGCCCTGGTTCCGTGCCTGAGGTGTTTTGGTTTTTTGAAATTCTTTTCCCAGGGAGTTTTCTGTAAACAGAAAAAGTGTTTTTGTAACTGTACCTATGTTATTTATTCTTTTTTTAGAAGGGACTTCTTGATGTCCCTCTGCTCTGACCAATGTGATTGAAGAGGTTTGTCTTTATTTTACCAATCCAATTGGTCTGTGTAGAATAGTATAAAAGGGACACCCATCCCAAAAATAAAGGAGTCATTTTCAGCCTTCTGAATCTCAAAGTCTGTGTCGTTGCGGTGTAAAGCAACATCAGGTTGGTCTGGTTTAGGAAGTCATGTTGGACAAATCATAAGGGTTGAAAAAAATGGGGCAGACGCACAAGACAGAATCGAGTGTGAGCTCTCCGTGCTCACCTTATTATTGTTATAAACAAGGAACCAGCATCTCTCTCCCCAACATGACAATTTAATAGTACATGGAATATCAGACAGCAGCTACTGCAGCTACAACTTCCTTTCTTCTAATAACTTATTTTCTAACAGTGATGAAAGCTCTGGAGAGGGGGAGAGGAAAGCAGGAGGTTAAAAGGTTGCTTGGACAGTCTTTCACATTAAATCTGTGCTTGCAGCTCAGGGGCTCCTCTCCTCTACTCATCCTTGTCAGGGGACAGCTTGTGGGTGGAAACAGCTCTGCAGACTCTTCTTATAAGTCTTGAGGAGCCCACAGGGCTTCACCAGACAGGCTCTCAGCCCCAGTTCAGTGCTGATGTGAACCCGGGGTCACCTTTCTTTGTGTTTCTGTCTTCCAGGCAGGACTCCCCCCCTCTACCCTTCAGCCCTGTAACATAATAAACAGTGCCCCGAAATGCTCAGTGAGCCCATTCCCCCATGGGTAAGTCATCATTGCCTGGAATGGAGCAGGCTGCACTTCCATCATCTGCTGATGGCTGCTGCTAAGTTGTTTTTTTTTTTTTTTTTTTTTAATTTATTTTTGCACTACTTGTCAAATAACTCAGTATTGTCACATGGCCCAGTGGCTAAACCACAGAGCACCAAAATTCATGAGAAAACCCTCCTGACAACGAGACCTGGAGCTGCTGGCTCAGGGTTACCTGGCACCTTGGTTGGCTGCAATTAATGCTCCTGAAGCTCTGGATACTCTTCCACTCCAGGCCAAAGACCTGGAGTTGTGTTTTACTGCTCAGCCCCACCAGTTCTGCCTTGCAGGGATTATTTATGCTACAGCACCATCTCTCTCTTCTCAAGTGGGGAGACAGATGCAAGTTCAGATTTCCCCTCTGTTAAGCCACCAAGTGTTATTTTGAGCACCTTCTGGAACAGATTCATTGTCATCTCACAGAGTGAGGACATTGGAAGTCTCTGCCATGTGCAGTATTGATCCCTTGACTTGATTAGTTGGTGTATTGAATACCCCTGCTTTTCTAATCTAATTAATGCAAGATAAATACTCCATGCAGGGGCCTGGAGTCACGTTCCAAGAGTAATCAGGGACTGGGACTGATTAAAACCAGAAGGCTTCAAGGATAATTTATGGACTACTTGACACTGCTGGCAGGTTGGGGTATTTTGGAGGGCTCTGCGTGGTCCCTGGCTCAAAATTGCCTCTTTGCTCCACATCCAAATTCCTGCTCAGCCCTCAGTAAGACAGCTTTGGGTTCGAAGGGGTTTAATCTCTGGGGTGAGACACCAGCCTGGAGGTGAGGACATCTGGTTTCACATCTCACCAGAAGTGGGAGGACACTGTCAGGAAGGCAGATGAGTCATTTCAACTCTGACCTTAAGGAAATCACTACATGTCGTAGTCTGATAAAAATACTGAGCACCAGGCAGCTGAGGACTTGGCTCTGATTTGGGAATCTGTAAGGAAACCAAAATAAATTATTGAGGTGGAGCTCAGTTCCAGTTTGTCCCTGTTTCAATCCAGATCTTGGTGTTTCAGGACAAATGAATGCTTTGGATCAAGAGGGATAACTGGAGTAGGGAAGGTGACAGTGGTAATTCATGCCACGTGCATTAATTAATTAACTCACTCCCACTAGGAGAGAATTAACACCATCGCTGCTGTGAGGAACAGGGAGAAGAGGCAGTGGGAATTTTCATGCCCAAACCAGGGCAGTGTGTGCTGCAGATGTGGTTGAAATCCTTGAGGAGAATTTAGTCCCAGTCACCTCCTGAGCTAAACCCTAACTCCTGTGGAAGGAAGGAGTGGATTGTGACAGAGAGTTCACCTTCCCTCTGTTTTGTCCTCCCTCAGTGATGGCTCTTGTGACACCTGGCCACGGGATGTTCATCCTCCCACACCTTGATGAGCACCCAGGAAGAGAAATGAGGAGTGAAAGGGCAGAAATCCAGTGCAGTCTGTGGAGAAACTGCCCTAAAATAACTCCAGTGTGGAAGGAAGGGGTGGATTGTAACAGAGGATTCACCTTCCCCCTGCTCTGTCCCCATCAGTGGTGACTCTTGTGACACCTGGCCATGGGATGTTCATCCTCCCACACCTTGATGAGCACCCAGGAAGAGAAATGAGGAGTGGAAGGGCAGAATTCCAGTGCAGTCTGTGGAGAAACTTCTCTAAAATATCTCCAGAATGTGGAAGGAAGGAGTGGATTGTAACAGAAAATTCACTTTCCCCCTGCTTTGTGCCCATCAGTGGTGGCTCTTGTGACACCTGGCCATGGGATGTTCATCCTCCCACACCTTGATGAGCACCCAGGAAGAGAAATGAGGAGTGAAAGGGCAGAAATCCAGTGCAGTCTGTGGAGAAACTGCCCTAAAATAACTCCAGAGTGTGGGACAAGAGCCTTCTGTGAGCTGTGGTGGGCAATGAGGGTTGGGCTGAGCCCCACCTGCCCCGATTGCAATTTACCCTGAGGTTGGAACGGCGTGAAAATTTTTTTTCCAGGGAATGGGGAGCCCGGGCACGGGGTCACTGATAGGAATGGCAGGGCCATCTATTCCAATCCCTTCCTTTTGCATATACGTTTTCCCAGGCGAGAGCACAGCCTGTACAGCCAGGGGAAGGCAAGGGCAAGTTCAGCAGCCAGATGTAATTGCATTTTCCTCCACAATTGCCTCCGGGGCTGAACCACGGCCCTTCTGCGCCTGCCTCTCTCCTCACAATGCATCAGAGAGAATTGGTGTAAAATCCAGTTAAAAAGGCCACTCTCGGGTCTCAGCTGCTGCAGCACAAATTGAGGATGAATTTCCCCCTCTCCCGCGTCCGCCTGATGGGTTTTGTCACCCAGCCCCATATGGCTGGGTTGGATTTCTCCTCTCAGCTTGGCCGTGTTGGTCTCTCATCACAGCCCCCTGTAGCTGCTTGTGGGCTCTTCCTGAGCAGGACTGCACTCCAGGCTCCCTGTTTTACAGCACTGTCATTACACAAACATTTCTCTTCCTACACGTGTAAAAAGGGAGCCCGAGATTAATGGGGTGTTGGAGTGGATGATCACAAATCCAGCTGCCCCAAGGTAGCTGAGAGCAGATCTGGTGCAGGGCAGGGGGGAAAAAGGGTAGTGGGGCCTGAGGGAGCTTTGTAGGGTACATTCATCACCCTGTTGGCAGAGAGATGCAATTTATATGGACGGAGCATAAATCCTGTTGGAGTTGCAGGAGGCTCCGTATGGGCAGCTGAGCACCTGGGCTTGCTCTGGTGCTGGAGCCTGAAATGTGCTGCTGTGCTCATCCTGCTCACCAGCTCTCTGCGGTTCCCCTTCCCTTTCCTTGCATTTTCTCTTCCCTTTCACACCTTGATGATTTCCATTTTCAGCCCACCTAAGAGCCAGGAAGGGCATTTCCCTGTGCTCTGTTCACTGGGAGACATCTCTGCTGGAGTCACTGAATTATTGGGAGTAATTGGAGTTACTGGAAAAGCTCTGCTTTCTCCTCACCAAACCATTCCCCAGGAACAGGTTCTGCTCCAGGGATTGCTCTCAAAAGACCTCACAGAATCAAGGAATGGTTTGAGTTTGAAGGAACCTGAAAGATCATCCAGTGCCAGCCCCTTCCATGGGCAGGGACACCTTCCACTATCCCAGGCTGCTTCAAGCCCCATCCAACCTGGCCTTGGACATTCCAGGGATCCAGGGGCAGCCACAGCTGCTCTGGCAGTTCCAGCCCAGCCAGGAATTCCCAATTCCCAAGATCTCATCCAGCCCTGCCTTGTGGCAGTGGGAAGCCATTCCCATTGTCCTGTCCCTGCAGGCCTTGTCCCCAGTCCCTCTGCAGCTCTCCTGGAGCTCCTTGAGGCCCTGGAATGTTCTGGAAGCTCTCCCTGGAGCTCCTTGAGGCCCTGGAATGTTCTGGAAGCTCTCCCTGGAGCGTTCTCCAGGATGAACAGCCTGGGAATAAGGCACTGTCCTTTTCATTCTTGCTGGGTTCCATGCTGTACCTCCATACCCTTCCGAAAAGTCTACCAAGCACATCTCCCCTATATCCTATATATATATATATATCCCCTATACATATATAATTAATATAGCAAATATATTAATTTTCCTCTTAACACCTGATGAGAAAGCTTGTTTGCTTTTTTACCATCCCCCCAAAAAAAACCTTTTCATTTTGGTTTTACTTTTTAGAACATAGAGGATCAATTTCTCCATTATTCTGTCCCTGTCACTATACAGCCACTCTTTCCTGGATTTCAGCCATCCTTTGTGCACCCCCAGCTTGCATGTCCCATTTACCAACCACAAATTTGTTATTCAGCTCCAGCCTGCACAAACACACACACACACACGGAGGGGTCCCAAGAACTTGGAATAAGCTTTGGAAATGAAATAATAAATAGAGACCCTCCTCCCTCCCTTCCTCACACATTCTACGTGTTGCTCCAGCGAACGTTGAATAAATCACTGAGCTATGGGGTAATAAATCTTTCATGAGATTAGGACCATCTGAACTTCAGCGATTGTGTGGGGAATGTATAAATTCACATGCAGATATGGAGTGAAGGGAAAAAAAGAAGAATCTTTAGATTAGTTATTAACTTTGGAAACACTTGATGAGTTTTGATTCATTAAGTGTTTCAAAGTCTTGTTAATTTAATAAGTACCGATGAGGCTGTAATGTAAGACAACAATCAGTAATTTGGAGGGGGGAAATAATAAAGTAGTCATTACACAGCAGAATGTTTAATCAAAGAATGTGGAAACTTACAGTTTCACATTAATTTGAAAAGGTTGGAGATTTAAAATTAATATTAGCTCTGACACAGGGAGGCTTTCTCTACAAGCAGATAGGGTTTATATAATTGCTTAGAATTAAAATGCCTGTAAATTTAATGGCTTCACCTCTTTAACTGGATCCTCAGGCTCCATAGGTAGAATAGAAATAGACCTAAACCAGTCACGGTCCTTCAAATCCATTTGGAATTTTGGCAGCAAACCTCAGGCTTTGGTATTCTTCTGGTGTCCTGTGCTGGAATGGAAAGAGCTCCCAGGAAACTGAGACACACCAAGGAAAACTCAACTAACTTTTGTCCACCATGGAAACATCTCTTGTTGGCCAGAGAAGTTTTGGATGCCCCTGGATCCCTGGAAGTGTCCAAGGCCAGGTTGGACATGGCTGGGAGCAGCCTGGGATGGTGGAAGGTGTCTCTGCCCAGGCCAGGGGCTGGAACTGGATGGACTTTAAGGTCTTTTCCACCCCAAACCATTCTGGGATGGTTCTGGGATGATGATTTTTACCTGATTTATTACCTGAGACTCCATTGACAGTCAATGGAGAGACAGAGTGATTTTTATGCTGTGACCTCTCTCAGTTCCTTCGGTGTCTGTACCAGGATTCCACTCATCCTTCCCCAGATCCTTCCCAGGATCCTTCTCCCCATCCTTCCTGTGTCTCTGTGCTCTCCAAGGAGGGGAGCATGGACAGCTTGTTTCCACACAGCCACGGGCATTTCACACGTTCAGTTTCATCTCCATGTCTGTGTCTGCCTGTACCCGTGAGCGTGTGGGATGTGTTTGTGCTGTACCTGTTTGTAGGACGGAGAAGAGAAACCCAGGTGGGCACTGGTGCTAAATGTCCAGCCCCAAGGCAAACAAAGTCATTGCAGAACTATTTCTGGAACAAGGGCAGCTGGATGAGTTCTTGGAGCTCTTGGTGCTCCACCTTTTTCCCAGGCAAGCCCCGTAATTCTAAGACTTATTATTTTCACATTTCTCCTCGTCCTCCTGACAGGGCTCATTCTACCCATGACTCTTCATTTGGTGTGGTTCTGTAGAGGACAGGGTGACACTCTCCAGGCTAAGCAGAGTGGGAATGATGGTCTGACAAGCAGCAGGAGCAGATAAATGTGATTTAATTTGTCCTCTGTCTGGACTCAACTTAGGTAAGCAGGACAAATCTGTCCAGACACAGTTTGTCACTCTTTAAGAGTCTGTCCAGGCTTTCTCCTCTTCAAGGACAGAAGGGAACAGGGAGCAGTCTCCTCTCACAGCCAAGCCGCTGGAAAATGCGGTTGAGATTCAGCTTGGATTCACCATTAGCAGGCTGGAAAGGTGGACTAATTAAATGTATTTTGGGCCTGGGTGGGCTCAGCTTTGCTTTGCTGCTGCTGCTGGTGTCCTGTGGGACTGCTGGCTATGGAAAAGGGCTGACTTTGGGAAAACCAGAGCAGAAACCCTGCCTGGCTTTGCAAGGTTCTGCTTCCAGCATGCAAATCATCGGCTCCGGTCTTTGGGTGCAAAGGGATTTTCCCCTCTGCAGAAACTCAAAAAATTTTCAGTGTGTTTCTGCTCTCCCTGGGAGATCCTCATTGTACTCTGGAAAGAGAAAACACTGGGCAAAACAAAGTTGGGCTATTTCGAGGAGTCAGGGGGTTTTTTTGGAAAGAAAGAGTCTATGTTTTTGTGGAGTTCAACCACTTTGGAGAACAACCACCCTCTAAACAATTTTTTTTTTTTTTTCATCTTGGATGCATGTTTTGTCCTGAAAACTATTGTTTAAAGACATGTGGACTTTCTCTTCTCTTATATTTAGCAGTTCTTTCCTTGCAGGAGACTAAAATGAAATTATTTTTTCCTTTACAGACCACTTGGACAATTCTTGTTGTTTTTCATTAATGTCCTTTTGGTAAGAGGAGGGAAAAAGCCCCCCCAAAAATATCCAAACTTCAGTTTGATCCCAGTTCAAAGATTTATTCTGAGGGCTGGCAGACATAACAAACCAAAATTTGTTTATTATAACTTTTTCCCCTAATTTCTGCCCTTGTACAGCTTCAACATTCTCCCAGCTTTTGACATTATTTCCTGTGCCCACTGAACACTTTTGCTCTGTATTTTTGACCCAGTTTCCATTGGCTGCACCCTTGGGTTGACAGGTCATGCTTTTAAATGATCCCTCTTCTTCCAAATAATGTCCTCTCCAAGATCTTTTTTTAATGATTATTTTTATTATGTGCTTTCATGGCACCAGGAGATGAATAATGATGAAGAGGCGAAGACACCTAATATTTATAAGATTACTGCAAACTACTGTGCGTCCTCAGGTGGTTTCGTGCTCAGCAAAGAGATTTATTTTGGGGTGAATAGTAGTTTCCAAATATATCTATGTGGAGGGATGGATGATTTGTAAGCTCTACTGATCTTCCCACAAAAAAAAAAAAAAAAAAAAAAACAAAAAACCCNNAAAAAAAAAAAAAAAAAAAAAAAAAAAAAAAAGAAGGAGATTTTTCCGAGGAGAACTGGATGTGTGATTTTTACGGCGTTCCCTTGATGTAGGGATGCACTTTGTTCTTCCTGTGATATCCATTAATTCCATGCAATGTTCAGGTAAACTGGAGGGCAGGTAGCCTCCAAGTGCTGACCTGCAGCAGCACAGCTCCTGCCAGATTCTGGGCCAGTGGACAGGGAGGGGGATGAGATGAATTGTAATAAAATTTGTCGGTTTTTTTTTCTTTGTCAAAAGTCCCCGAGTCCTTCCACGACAATGGAGTGGGAATGAAAAGAATTGGCTTTGAAGAGGGAACTAGAGGGAGCAAAAAAGGTACAAAAGCCTGTAATGACCATGGACACAGGGAAAAACGTTGATGTAGGTGAGGGAAGATGAAACTGATGGTTCCTGAAGTGAGTTTGATCAGAAAACTGGCACAGAATGAGACCTGGAGGGGCTGGAGTTGGGTTCTGTGTGTGGGCACACATTGGGGTGTTGGCGTGAGTGTTCAGACACCTGGTTCAGCAGCAAGTTGTTACAAGAGTTATTTTGAGGCTGGAATTGGTAATTTTATTTCTTCTGCTGTTCTATTTTAT
>VWZU01004227.1:310953-331943 GCA_013397095.1 Sterrhoptilus dennistouni
GCAGGAGAAACTCTAAGCACAGGGTTTTCTCTGGCCTGAAACTGCATTTTTAGAGCCTTTTGTCCACAGCTAAATGGTCAGAGCCAGACAGGGAAAGCTCTAGATCTGAGTCAAATTAAAGGATGGGAAGAAAGGTCTTTGCCACCTGCAAGTTTGGAGAATTGCTTTTATTTTTTCTTCGAACTTTCTTTAAAAGTTATGGAAGTTACAATATGAACAGAAAATATGACAAAAGGTTAAAAAATGTTACAGTGGAGCAAAACACTCTTCCCATTTACCTGTCTCCATAAATTCATCAGTGCTAACCCATTAGGACAAATTAATGATGGTATGCATGGGAAGATGTTTTCAGCAGCAGATGTCACATTATACCACAGAATGAAGATAAAAACCCAACTTTCCTGGTGGTTTTGGGGAGCTCTGGTGCTCAACCCAGAGCCTACTCCAATCTCAGCTCTTTGGCTGCCCTGTGGGGTGTGGTGTCCTCACTCTGACACTATTTCAGGGTGAAATCTTGTTCCTGTAGCCAAACCCTTTGTGTCCCTGACTGGTTTTGTGCCATCATCATAAAGGTCCAGTGTCAGGGAGGGATGGGCAGTGATGAAGTTGTCAAGAGTTGTGTCTCACACCTGTAGAAAACACTTCAGAAAGGAGGAGGAGCTCTGATCTTGCAGCAAAGAGGGGGAGGAAGGAGTCCTCAGGTGACAGTGACAACTTTCAGTGATGAGGAGTCCCCAGGGTGTGTCTTCACTGATTAGCCCATGTCATGGCTCAGGGAATCCTCACACTGGGAAAGGCAGAGGAGGAGTTAAAGGGCTGGAATCCCTTTGTATGTGCCTGGTGATGGATCTACAGGGAAATCCTGCAGCTTCTCTGCAGGGAGGATGCTCTGACCCCAGAATTCTGAGGGATTCATCCAGTACTCAAAGTATCAGGCACAGCCAAGGGCTGTAAACAACTAGGAGCTTTCAAATCCACCATTTCCCCGCCACCTTCCCAGGAGGGATGGCCCAGACCGTATTTTGGCAGGAACAGGGCTGCTTTTATCTCTCACACCAAAGGATTTGGCTCTTTGACCTTTGGGACGCAGCCTGAGCTGGCTGGGATGGGGACAACGACATTCCCTGTTGGTCTGTGCTTGGCCATGCCATGGAGTTTGGGATGCTGTGGTGAGTCAGTGGCAGCAGCAGCAGCTCTGCTGATGGTGAGGCTGCTCCTGGAAGTGTTTGCAAAGCAGAGGCTGGCCTGGAATTCACTCCATCTGTTGCAGAAACAGGGATTGCTCTGCCCGTGCCGTTTAATGCCAGGGATTTCACACCGAGCTGAGCAGTCCTGGTTCACTTTCCAACAAACTCCAGAAGCCCTTTGCAGGACAGCTGTCCCAGAGAGAGCATCCTGCTGTGTCCTGGATGGACACACAGACCTGGCCAGCCTGGCAGACGGGTTTCTTGATCAAACCCTGCAGGAATTTCTCAAATCTGTGGTCCCAGACCATATTTGACACACCAACTGTGACAACGTTGAGGGACAGTCAACAACCCAGCCTGCTGCTGCTCAGTGCTGCCAGACCCTGAGAGCAGCAGAGAAATGTCAGAATTCTCTTCCAAACAGCCACATATTTCAAGACTGTTTCTCTCTATTCACCCTGCCAGGAGCCAAAGTCTGCATTGCTGGCTAATTGTCCATCTGAAAGGGTCATCAGGGAGGTTGCGTGTCTGATTGTGGCTCAGGCAACACATTTTGGGGGCTGAGATCCTACCTCCCTCTAAGATACTCCACAGATCATAAGATGGTCTTATTTTTGTGAATTTTGAATTCCTATCCATGGCATGCCTGGCTTTAGCCATGACTTACCCTCCCTTGCTCCACTCTCTCTTTTTACTAAACCAGGTAAATTAAACAACTCTCCCTCACCATTTTTGACCTTCCACTAATTTTTCCCCTCTGCTGGGAATCCTGCTGAAACATTGGGATGTGCAGTGATGGATCTTACAGAAGAAACCCCTGCTGTTGCCCAATATTCTGGACATCATCTGCTACTAAACTTCATCATTTTCCTTTGGGATACCCCATCCAGGATGGGATCTTAAATCTGTTGATGCTGCATCTATGGAAAGGTTTTAATTTTGCTCTAGATGGACAAGTCCATCCTAGCAGCAAATGCCAAAATGCCATGCAGCAAGTGCTTACTGTGAATAATAATTAAGAAAATCAGGAATAAATAGCTTGTATATGCCAAAGGAAAATGTGGGGGGATTTTTCTTCATCTACAAGTCAGATAATGTGTTTAGATAAAATGAGTTAAATGGAAGTATCACCCTGTAGCAGATCTAATAATCAGCTTAAATGTCTGCAAAAGAAATGGAAAAAAACATTGTGGATATTCAAGTCTAACCCAAAACTGCGCCTGATTTATTCAATTTTGAGTTGATCCAATAAAAGGTGGCAATTTAATCCATTCTATTCCTTTCTATTAACATTTTAGACACAAAGACACAGACAGAAAGGAGCAAGAGATGGGCTGGAAATGGTTGGTGAGCTTGAGATGGGAGTTGGATGTACACAGTCAGAGTTCCTATGGGCATCCCTATAGTCTGTGCTGGAAAAGATAATTTCTAACAGCAGAGCACCAATGCTTCAGTCACTGTAGGAAGAGAAAACACTCAGGAGGTGAGGGATGAAATAGAAGTGAGACAGCCAACATTGTCAGGGGTGGTGTGACAACCCAGCTGCTCTGATCACATTCACGGCTTTGTCCTTTTGTTATTTCATTTTCATTACTTAATTCACATTCATAACTTCCTCTTTTACCTGGTTGTTTTTTTTGTTTTGTTTTGTTTTTTTTTCCCCTGTCCTGCTGCCTCCCTCCATGGCTCATAACATTTTTTTTGGAAGGAGTGAGACAGAGAGTGAAGGTTCAGAGTGTCTCATGCATGCAGAACTTTCCACACTGCTGCTTTTGCCATCCCCATGCTGGAGATGAGATGCAAGATGGATCTTCTTTTCCCTTGACTTGTTTGACAAACCCAATGTGCAGCTGCATAAAATATTTTCCCTCCAGGCAGTGGAAATGTCACACTGTGTCTCTGTTGGTGACATGGGCGTATTTAAATAGGGTTTTTCTTACCAGATAACACTTTAGGGGACTTCGTCCTGTCAAGTATCCCCCGGTGTTGGACACTGCATGGGATCTGGAGCACAGTGCACATACACATGCCTGGCACAGGGAGTGATACAGCACTGACTTTAATGTGTATTTGAACATTATTATTACAGGATTTATGTGATTGAAGCACACACATCAATGTAGATTACAAACAGAGTAAGGCAGGCAGAGAGTTGGGGTATTCAAGCTGGAGAAGGGTCTGGGGAGACTTTCCAGTGTTTAAAGAGGCTCCAGGAGAACTGTGGAGGGACTTGAGACAGAGGCATGGAGTGATAGGACAACAGGGAATGGCTTTATATTGACAGAGGGAAGGATTAGTTTGGATAGTGGGAAGAAATTCTTGGCTGGGAGGGTGGTGAGGCTCTGGCACAGGTTGCCCAGAGAAGTTGTGGCTGCCCCTGGATCCCTGGAAGTGTCCAAGGCCAGGAAAACAGAGTTTGGAGCACCCTGGGATAGTGGAAGTTGTCCCTGCCTACAGCAGAGGGAGTGGAACGAGATGATCTTTCAGGTTCCCTCCGACCCAAACCATTCCATCAGTGCATGAGCTGGGGCACAAACTCATAAAACACACTGGGCAGAGGCTCCACAAAACACGGAGCACAAAAAGGCTGCAAAACAGGTGAAACACCAGCAAAACACTGACGGGGCTGTGTCTCTCCAGACATCACAAGGGCCTCATCTCACTGACCCCCTACACCCACAGCTGCACACCCACACCCTGCTCCAACAACCCCCAGCCCATCCCTGTGCCACCCCATGAGTGTGATGCTCTTGGCAAACACAGTGCCACGTGCTCTGGATAAGTTTTATGGGAAGGATGAGTTTGCTGGGAAGGATGAGTTTGCTGGGAAGGTTGAGTTTGTTGGGAAGGATGAGTTTGTTGGGAAGGATGAATTTTCTGGGAAGGATGAATTTGTTGGGAAGGATGAGTTTGCTGGGAAGGAAGAGTTTTCTGGGAAGGAAGAGTTTGCTGGGAAGGATGAGTTTTCTGACAGGGATGAATTTGTTGGGAAGGATGAGTTTGCTGGGAAGGTCGAGTTTGTTGGGAAGGAAGAGTTTGTTGGGAAGGTTGAGTTTTCTGGGAAGGATGAGTTTGCTGGGAAGGATGAGTTTCCCATCCACTAAAGATGTCAGCATGTCAGCCCATGTTGTGGGGCATGTTCCTCCTTGTTTCTTAAATTGCTGCCCCAGAAGAATTGTGTGTCTTGGAGGTGTTTTCATACAGAAGTGGAGATTTTGAGCCTGGAGGGGAACACATAAAGAAGAAACCCACAGGGGCAATGGTGAATCATGCATTAAAACGTGCTGGGGGTAGGAGATTTCATTTTAATGCCATGGGACAACATGCACATGCCAGTGCTTCCAGGATGGCCAGAAATGCCTGATTTGCCCAAAGAATCTTTTTCTGTTGTCTCTTCTGATTCTCTTCTGATCCTTTAAGCAGAAGAGGACTGGCTTCCTCTGTTGATGCCCAGTATCCACT
Organism: Sterrhoptilus dennistouni; assembly: GCA_013397095.1. Classification (NCBI taxonomy): domain Eukaryota; kingdom Metazoa; phylum Chordata; class Aves; order Passeriformes; family Zosteropidae; genus Sterrhoptilus; species Sterrhoptilus dennistouni. The sequence goes on from VWZU01004227.1 coordinate 315,603, forward strand.
TGAAAACAGTGTAATCACACAGTGCCAGGCTGAATTCAAGCTCCCAGCTCCTTCTCTCCAGGGAATCAGTGTCAAGCAGCTCTGGCTAAGAGTTAAATGGAATCCTCCATTATTTTCTCAAGAGAAAGCAGAGTAAGAGATTTTCAAAGCAGTCCTAGGTGTCACACTAAAATCCAGACATGCCTGGACGCTCAAGATTTATTCCAGGGTCCATTTTTAAACTGGTGTGTTTAGATCTGCTCAGCATTTTTTATGGTGCTGTTCTATTTATTTATTCATAGTTTCTATGTCTGTTTAGCTGATGCTGGATGATGCAGAGTAGTAGCTCAGCTAAAATAAACCAAAACAAATAAACTGAAATAGAAGTCAACGAACAACATGCTCGTGTTGAAATATGCTAGTTGAAATTAAATTCTGGTTGAAATATGCTAGTTTAAATTAAATTCATGTAAAGCTTGTGTGTAAATAAGTCCAAAGCCTAACTTAACTTCTGTGGCCACATAAACTGGTGGTTTTGGATGAGCCTTGAATACAATAAACAATTTATAGTGCTAAAGTTTTGCCCCACAGTGTGTGAGCTCTGGTGATGAAAGTCACATTTTTACCATGATGTAAGAGGAGAAACCAATAAAAATTGAGGTTTGAGACTTAGTAGAAGTTGTAGAAGAACATAGTTTTCCTTTGCTTTTGCTGGCTTGTGATATTTTTACTAAACAAATGGAAATTAAAGCAAAGCAATGCAAGCAAACCTTTTTCCCAGGGATGGAGGCTGCAAAACTTGTGCAAACAGCATTTGCAAAAGCAGTCCTGAAGGTTTTACATCTTGTCGCCAACACCTAGAGCATATCAGCATTTTGGAGCTGGCTGTAACACGTGCCTTGGGGAATAAACACAAGGATACAGCTAAACCAGGAATATAAATATAAACCTAAATATAACTCCGAGGAAGGAATGCAGGAGCTGTAACTTGTCAGGTATTTGCTCTAATGAAGGTTGATCTGTGAGGAATTAGCACCAGGGAGATCTGCACACCAGATGCTCCACAGTCCAGGGCTGAGGAGTTTTAATTCCAAAGTCCACCCAGTGCCAGCTCTGTGTGGCACAGAGGTGTCAGGAGAGGCTCTCAGCAGCCTCTCACCTGGGTTTAACTGTGGTTTAACTAATCCAGGACTTGACCACCCTTGACTAACAATTTCCTGATGTAGGTCTGACCACTTGTCCACAGCTGATCTTAATTCTAGCTTTGTGGCCAGTTTAGGTTCAAATCAATGAACAAGATCTGATTTTTTTTTTCTCCTGGAAATCATTAATAGACAGCTTTTTGTGGGGGAAGGATTGTTTGATGATCAGTGAGCTCTGGAATTCAGCAATAAGTAGGAAACAGTTAAAAACTCTCCCATGGGAGAAGGAAGTCTTTGGTTTTACTTAGAGCAGGAAAAAGACACCACAAAATCAAAAGTACAAACCCCCTTCTGTGGAACAGACGTGGCCCCATTTCCCACTGTGCTGAACAACCTTGGTGGAAATGCAGAAAATCAGGTCAATGGCTAATTTTCATCCTTGGACCTCACTGACCTCCTGGCCTTCAGGAGCTGTCTTGAGCTGTTTATTCTCACCTCATGCTCATCAACTTTTTCCCCTCTGCCTGCTCTGTCCCTTCTTCCCATCCTCCTGGATCTGGTATCCGAAAGTTCCCTGTGTCCCTGCCCATGGCAGGGGGATGATCTCTGAAGTTCCTTCCAGGCCATTCTGTGATCCTGTGATAACCCACATCTGGCTCAGCACAAGCAATTCCCTAATCTCAGTCCTCTGGAGTTCTGGGATGGGATCAGCCACAAGGAAGTGGATCCAGGACAAGCTGAGTTACAGATGTTTAATCCAAGCAGCATCTCATTCCTTTGTCTCTCCAGCTGGCTTTGAGCAATTCCTTGCAATTATGCACTCATTTCTCCGAGTTAATTTCAGTGATAAATACCTGATACGCAGCTTAACAGGGAATCTGTTAATCAGGTAAATAATTGACTAATGGCCAGGGTTCTTGGAAGTCTTGCTGGGATTTCCTCTGTGTGGAGACAGAGCAATTCATGCCACCAACCAGGATCCTTACCTGGCATGAAACTGTTTATTAAAGCAGGATCAGGATTATTATGAAGCATAAATTGCTTCTAATTTCATCAGCTTTCTCTGCTGCCCCAGGAGCCTTCTCTTGTTTGTCTTCCAGACTTTGTTATTTAACCAGACACTGATCAGGTGACGATGAGATAATTTCTAGGTATCAAAATTAACAAATCAATTAATTAAAAGGAGACCTAAGACTTCCTCTGGCCAGCGGTTCTCCTCCACTTTGCTGACTTGGAACAGGAATCACTGCCAGCTTTATTTGCGCAGAGTTGTGTGATTATCTGGCCACCACTTGCCCTCTTGGGAAAATTACATTTGTTTGTATTTGTTATGCTTTTCCAGAAGTCCTACAAAGGTTTATTTGGGAATAGGAGCCAGCTCCAGATGAACAAGCTGAATAGATAAGGTTTTCCCAGCCAGCTGGGGTCCAGGAGTTTGCTCATTGTCCCCTGCCACTGACCCTGCTGTCACCACCCAGCCCATGGAAATTGTGGTTATTTTCCATTCAGAGGCAACTGGGAGAATGTTCTGGGGATATTCATCTCCCAAACTTGCAGGCTCCTGCCTGCCCACGGTCCCCATTCCCCATCTGCTGCACAGCCTCCCATTATGCAAATGGAGGCAGCTCGCTTCAAGTTTATTTCTTAATTTAATAAATGTAATTTAATAAATCTTAATGCAATACATTTCTGGTGAATGAAAGGGTAGCTGAGTGCATAAAACAGCATCAGCTGTCAGACAAGCCTGAGTGTTCTCCAGGAGCCCAGACTGCTCCGGGAATTGTTTCTTTTAAGAAGACTTTGCCAAATCAGATCTGTAGCTGTGCTTGCTTTTGCTCATGGCCAGGAGAAAAAATTAACTGACCCATCATTGAAATGGAGTGGGGACAAGGAGGAGATGGCTGGGATTATGTGCAGTGTGTCAGTGGATGTGGTTTTCTAGCCGGGGCCACAGTGTCACATCTTGTTGATCTCCCCTCTGTCCCTGCACTAGAGATTCCAGCTCAGTGTTTTCCCCCCTGTTTGTCAGTGACAGCAGAAGTGAGTGGGCAGAGGGGGATAAATGATTGCAAAATATGCAGAATGAACTTCCTGGCACATCCCACCCCGATTTGGGTGTGCAAGGCACCAGAGCAAGATGTTTGACAGGATCTTCTCTTTGGGTGTGAGCCGAGACTGTCCAGCCTCGTGATCCCTATTTCCCAAGAATACCCACAGCATCTGAGAAGACTTCAGTCCTGCAAGGTGGGAGTCGACTGTAGCCACCTCCTAACCAAAAAAAAACCCATCCTAAATCAAACCAGGGGCTTCCCTGAATGAATTCCTCTTTGAAACAGAGCAAAGGGTAAGAGGGGCTCTGGTCTTTTTAATGTCTCCATCAAGGTGTTCACTCTGGGCTAGAAAACACCTACTTGAAGACCAGCAAAACTCTTGTTGTGAGAGCCAACTCAAGTGAGGTTTAAATTCCAAATCCAAAGGCATCCTGAAGAGGAGGAACAACATTTAAGAGATTTTGACATCTTGAATCAAGCTACCTTAAAGGAGTTTTAAGGTTTCTGCAGAGGAGACCTTACTGACACCACTGTGCATGTTTGGATAATAAAACAATCCCCATGCTGATAACCAGAAAAATGTCAAAATATGATCAAAACCACCATCCACAGGTAAAATTTCCCTGCCAAGTAGCAAGGATATATCCTTCAGCTGAAACAGGAAACCAAAATGGGAACTGAACTATAGAAACTTTGGCAAAAGCAAAGGGGAAAGAAGCAATTCATTGGAATCTCATCATTTGGATGCCATTCCTGCAAGAATGATTATTCTGACTTGTCCTGTGCCACGATATCCTCCCACAGAAAGATGGAAGAGTCCAACTTTCGTTTTCCCCATTTTTCTCTTTCTTTTTTTCTTTTTTTTTTTTTTTTTAATCATTATTATTAAAAAAAACCCAAAAACAAACCAAAAAAAACCCTGCCCTGTCTTCATAAGGAATCTTTGGGTCAAATATTCAGCCACTTGAAAAAATATGTAAAATAAAACACATGTATGTGCTGTGGAGGCAGTTGCTGGGTGATGAGTTACATATGCAAGAAACCAGCATCCAAACGCAAAAAGAGGCTGTGGAGGCACCAGCAAAGACATATATTTTTGGTCACAGAGACAATTGTGCCTTTTATTTTTTACCTCATTCAGAATTTTTCATGAATGTATTCATTTTCCTCCTAATATCAGTCTTTTATTTATAGAAAAGACTTGACTCTCATTGTTCAGGGAAGACAATGAGACCAAATTGTTTCACTTCTTACTCGTTCTCTGTTTCCTCAGGAAGAAAAAAATTTCCGTGTCTGTGTAAATTTATTAAAGTGAAAAAAAAACCAAACAAACCCAAACCAGAAAAAAAACCAAACCAAAACAACCAAACAGAGAAAATTCTTAGATTTCCTTTTCTACAGAATCAAAGAACTGCTTGGGTTGGAAAAGACCTCCAAGATCATCAAGTGTGACCATTAACAAAGCATTGCCAAGGCCACCTCTAAACAATGTCCCCAAGTGCCCCATCTATAAGTCCTCAAACACGGAGCAGAAGAGCCATTATTCCACCTGCTGGTCCCTTGTTAGGCCTTAGGGTTCTTAGGAAGATTAAAGGGAAAATTCCTCTCCTTCCTGACTTTGAGTGTGTGGGAGGAGGGTTTGAGAACTCCTATTTCAGCCCCAAAGCTCTTTTCAACCATCCAGCAAACCCTTGGCTTCCTTCCTGCAGGTGCCTCTAATAAAACTTCCGTGGTAAGCATGGGAATGGAGTGCCTGGCTAATATTAGCATCTGGAAATGGCCCTGAGCACCGAAATCCACTCTGGAAGGGAGACCATGGCAAGAGGGACCATCTGTGGAAGAGCAGAGTCATCCTCCAGTGCAACCAACTCCGCGCCGCGAATTCCCGGAAAATTCCTCCTTGTGCATCATCAGGCTGGAGCGTTGGGAGAGGACACGTGGGGCCGTGGGTGGGTGAAAAGCACACAGACTTCCAACAGCTGGCACTCCTGCTGCCACCCACGGCGGAAAAAGGGCAGGAGAGTTGTGTTTGGAAAAACACCAGGCGTGGCAGGCGCTGCCAAAAAATCCGCCTTGTTCCCGCGGTCCGGCTCGTCTGCAGTGGGATTTGCTGGACTGGGACATTTGGAGGATTGGGTTTTCTCTGGTTCACTCAGGGAGTGTTCCTGCCCCACATGGAGGCCCAGTTGTGATGTTACAGAAAAAAGGGATGCAGGCTCTGGAAGCTGCATCCAGCAAGGTCTCAGCTGTGTCATCTGTGCAGGGTGAGCAGAGGGAGATGCAATGTGAAGAGATGGGCTGTGAGAGGGAACTTATCACCCCCAACAACTCCCAAGGGTTTAGCACTAGAGGAAACTGCCAGAGATCCAGCCAGGAGCTGTTATCACCTCTGGCGGGAAGGTCTGGCTCGGCCCTCGCTGACCTCGTTTCTCTGGCAGCATCATCTGAGTGCTCATAAAAGATAAGAGAGGTATCTCTGCAAGAAATGTCTCTGTTGACTGCCAAGGAAGCTCTTTTTCCTCACAGGAGCTTTGTTTTCTCCATCTGAGTCTGATTTTGTCTGAGTCTCTCCGGTTTGGATGCAGTTCCCACATCCAGGATGCAGGAGGATTGTGGAGGAAGTCTCTGGGATTTTCTCAAATTAACCATCTCTCACCTCTCTCTTTTTGGAACTGCTTTTGTTTCCTCCTGTTTCTCCTGGTTTTTTGCCCTGATGGGAGTCCAAGGTGTTACCATTCATTCCATTAAATTCAATTTATTTATTGGCTTCCTGGTACCCTGCCTGATGTATCCATTAGAGGGAAATTGAGAGCCAAGAGGGAACAGCTCTGCTGGATGAGACAATGAGTATCTGTTCCCAGGTGCTTCTGGACACTCTCTGAAGACAATTTTTTTACCCAATTTTTCACTGAGTGTCCTTCACACTTGGCCTTACCAGACTTGGTCTAATTTTGTGAGGGAAGATGCAGAAAGTCCTTGGCAGTTATGCATCAGGGGGAAAAAAACAAACAAACAAAAAAAACCAACCCAAAAACACTACAAAACACAAGCTTTGATTTTAATTGGGCTTTTCTCAGGAGACACAAATTTACATAAATCCCCAGGGTTTGGCTCTGGTAATGTGGATTCCCAAAGGGCTCAGCCCCAAGTGCTGGGAAGTGTCCAGGGGAAGGATCTGAGGTTGACAAGAGCAGTGAAATCCTTGTGTCTATCTTGGAGACTTGTTGTGATCATGGCTTTTTGCTGTGGGCTGATCTCAGATTATTTAATCTTTTTCTTCTCTCTGATGTCAGTGATGACAACCCTCTACATCCCTTTGTGGATCTGGGCACAAAGGTGCCTAAAAATTGTCAAATTAGCCTTGATTTGGCTGTGGTCGCCTCTCCAAGGGTGCCTGAAGTTTGGCAGTAGGTGGGCTTTGGGATCCTTCTGAAGGAAGTTTTATCCATCATGAGATGGAGCCAAGTGCCTTTTGGGATACACCACATCCCAACCACCTTCTGGGTTGGAGCCTCTTTCATCTTCCAGCTTTGAGCCTGTCTTGGAAAATGTTGGAATAGAAAGAAGAAAATCTCTTGAAGGAGCACATGTCCAAGTAGGGGTGATTCTGGCAGAAAAGGTGATGGATAATCACAACTCTCCTAAGTATATATTTTTAAAATACATATATATATATTTAGGATAATAAATATAAAAGTAGATGACCTCCTCCTGATCAGGAGGTCACCGATAAATCAAGTTTCAGCCAACACTATTTGCTTAAAAACAGCTCCAGTTTTATTTGTGTCCCATTTATATCACTTTGCATATTAATACAAAAGATAATGACACTGATGAATATTGTCCAGTGAATGCAGGGAGGGGCCTGATGGGAAAATGAGCCATTATCTCCCCTTCCCTCCACATCCAGGTGGAACCTTCTGTCCGTGTCTCCAAGAGACCCTTGGTGATTTATTGATACACCAATCTGATTTTGGTAATTAAAATTGATTTTCAGCTTAAGCTTTGTAAATACAATGATCCATAACAAACGTGGGTCGTGTTCTTGGGAGAAAGTGGGAAGAGGGAACAATGGGATGAGGATGCCAGGAGGAGTGATGGGGATGACAGTGCTGGAGGAGGAGAGAGGCAGAGTGAGCTCTGTGAGCTTGGAGTGAGCTCTGCAGGGCATCCCATAAAAGCCTCTCGGAGTCCCTGGGAATGTGCTGATCCCTCTGGTTTTGGGTGGCAGCAGGGCTGCCCAGAACCTGGATCCCAACATTATCAGCTCTGGAGGCTCTAAGGGCAGCCAAGAAAAGCAGCTGGATCTGGGAGCAAAATATTGCTTTGCTACTGAGACATGGTGTGGAAAAGGAGTACAGGGAACAGCTCGCTCCTGGGGTGAGCTCTGGGGACTGTGATATAAATCCCATCACTCAAATCCTCTCTTTTCACCTCCTCTTGATGGAAATCCACAGATCTCAGAGCAGGCTCAGAGGAGGGCACAAAGATGGTCCGTCTGCTCTGGAGCCAGGCTGGGAGAGCTGGGGGTGTCCAGCCTGGAGAAGAGAAGGCTCTGGGCAGAATTTATTGTGGCTTTTCAGTACTTAAAGGGAGCTTGTAAGAAAGAAGGAGAGAGACCTTTTACTGGACACATCCTTGATAGGAAGTGGTTTAAAACTAAGAGAGGAGAGATTTACATTTGATGTTAGGAGGGAATTCCTGGCTGGGAGGGTGGGGAGGGCCCTGGCACAGGGTGCCCAGAGCAGCTCTGGCTGTCCCTGGATCCCTGGAAGTGCCAGAGGCCAGATTGGATGGGGCTTGGAGCACCCTGGGACAGTGGAAGGTGTTCCTGGGGGTGGACCTGAATGATCACTGAGATCCTTTCCAACCCAAACCACTCTGTGACTCCATGAAATTCCTCTGCGGCTACAGCTGAGGGTTGAGAGCAGAGCGTCTCCTGCTGCAGGGCTCTGTGCCTGCTGCCACCACCCACCCTCTGCCCACTGAGGGATGGGATGGATGAGATGGGATGGGATGGATGAGATGGGATGGGATGGGATGGGATGGATGAGATGGGATGGGATGAGATGGGATGGGACGGGATGGATGATTCCTTGAAGAATCCATCTTTCCCAAAACCTTTCCTCTTTCCCTGTGGGAGTGGCCTCTCCCATGGCAAGGACAGGCTGTGCTCACCCTGCAGGTGCACAAAAATCCTCTGCTTTGAATTTATTGTGGGGCAACACGAGCCAGAGGGATCTGTGCTCCTTTTGGCACTGATCTGGGTGAGCTCAAGCACCTTTTCCTGCTCATGCCTCAGTTTCCTCACTCATTCAGGGCAAGGAAAGTTGTTTTTCCTGCTGTGAGCAGCCTGTGCTACCTTTGAATTGCACCTCTGTCTGGAGGAGGAATGATCTCCCTGGGCTGTGCCCATCCTGGGCTCTGACAAACTGAGCTCTGTTGGGAGATTTGCACATCTCAGAGGGCTGGGAGCTCTCTCTGAAATCTGAGCAGAAGAGATCTCCAAGCCTGAAGCCCTCCACCTCCTTCCTCCCCAGGCCAAGCACTTAAATCACTCCCTTTTGAGGTTGAGAGGGAACATGGCAAGCCAGCCCACACACTGGCTGTTTTCTGCTTCTGAGCCATTTTTCCAAGCCAGCCCACTTTTGTAGCACGGCTGCTTCCATTAGCTGATAATCTCACTGTACAACTTCTCCAATTGCTTTTGGGGAATCTCAGTGCATAACATCTATTACATTTCCCTTGCCTACCTTACCTTGGCAGTAAACGCTGCAGCTTCAAAGAACTCCCCACAAGTTAGTTAAGCGAAAGACCTCCTGCTTGTAAATCCGTGCTGGCTGTCTCCTCTAATCCAATTATGCTTTACAAGGTGATTCCCCTCACTAAATCCTGAAAAATTGTTTCTGATATTTTTACCCACAATTTATGTTAAGCTCCTCGGTGTATAATTGCTTGTCTAATCGCGCGCTCCTCTTTTTGAATAATGGGGTTAGGTCTGACATTTCTGCAGCTCTCCTGTGTCATCTGAGAACTGCTAAAATGTTATTACTCGAGGCTTCACTCACGTGTGTGAGCTCGTTTCCTCCAAATCTGGTGGAGTTCATGTGTCTGAACTATACCTACATTGGTCATTATTGTCCACGTGTCAGCTGAACCCTCTTTTTTATTAGAAATGCAGATGAAGTAGCCCAAATAGTAGTAGCTCAACTCACAGTAGTAGTTTTGCTTCTACTCTGAGTATGAGAGGTGGGACTTAATTCAGTCTCCACCTTCAGGCACGAGGAACCCCCAGCAAAAGATGTGGGGATTTGTGCTGAGGGTCTTGCTGGCAGAAAGAAGAATTCCTGTTATTTTCTGGAGAAAAGGGTGCTCAGGAGAGACTTTATTACACCCTACAATTATCCAGAAGGAGGTTGTGGTGAGGTGGAGGTCAGTGCGGGTCAGCCTCTTCTCCCAGACAAGTGACAGCAACAAGAGGAAACAGCCTCAAGTTGTGGCAGGAGAGGTTCACATTAAATATTAGACAAAATTTCTTTACTGAAAGAGTGGTTAAGTATTGGAACAGGCTGCCAAAAGCAGTTGTGGAATCACCATCTGTGGAAACATTAAAAAACTGAGCACATCTGGCACTTCACCCTATGGTTTAGCGGGTAGGGGGGTATTTTGATTGAAGGTTGGTTTTGATGGTCTTGGAGGTCTTTTCCCACCTTGATAATTCCATGGGAAGGGACAATGAAGTGGGTTTCCCACACCCCAGAACCTGAAGGTTTTGCCATTCAAATCTGGGACTCTTTTGGATTCGGGAAGACATAATACCCTCGAGGCAGGAAGCTGTTTTGAGGTAAGAGGCAAGATCAGAGGAGGGAGCTGTGTAGGAGGAAGTTTCTTTGCCTGCCCTTTCCCTGTTTTCCAAGGCAGCAGTGATTTCCCAGGCAAATGTCTCTGTCTGTGACAGTGGCTTCAGCTGGGAGTGTTTTTTTACACAGCATTGGCAGGGAGCTCTGTTGAGATGTCACGTCGTCACACAACCGGGATTTAGGGAATAATCCGTGATGTACCATCAGCAACACCACGGGTTTGAGCCAGATGAAGGGAAGTGGCAATTCCTCTCGCTGGCAGCCAGGCAACAAAAGGGATGGGGCTGCAGTTGGGGAGCAACAGATGGGTTTGAACCTTAAATAGACTGGTCTTTTCAAACCAAGAGGAAGAGTGGTGGCTCCTCATGCTAGAATCCTTCTTAGCCAAATATCACATTTGCAATCCTCAGCCTTTCCTTAAAGTTTAACTGAAGAAAAAAAAAAAATGAGGAGAAAAGAGCAGAGCAGCTTCTCGAGCAAATCTCTCTTTTGAGGCTGATGTCTTGAACCTCTAAAAAGGAGGAAACAACTCCCCAAGCCTGAGCTCCCACAGACAGGTGAGGTCCTGCCACACAAAACCCACTGAGCAGATTTCAGTTTCCAGTCTTGCTGGGTAAAGGAAAAGTGGCTGTAGGGACATGGAGAAAATCAAGAAGAAAAGGTAAAAACTGAAAAACAGTTTGTTAAAGGTGGAGCTGCACTCTGACCTCTCTTCTTTCCCAATAATCCATGGGGTTTGTCCTGACTTTATCAACATCCAGCAGCCAGAGGAGCTCAGGGATGCTCTGGGAATTCAGCTTTGTTTACCAAACCTGGGAATTGTTGTCTAACAACCAGGAGAGGTTTTGATTTCCTTCCTTTCGGTGGACAATTTGAAGACCATCTCTTGTTCTCATGAAAGGTGAAAATTAATTGTCCTCACTCAGCATTTCTGCCTCTCAGAATGTGAAACCCAGGATTTCAGTGATCTCTTGTAAGAAGGACAGTGATTTCTCAGGCAGGGACAGGTTCTGCAGAGAGATTTCCCAAACTTCTGCTCATTGATGACTTATTCATGCTGGTTCATATATATTTATCCAAATGATGATTTCTGGAGGATTATTCTGCCTCAGACCCTTCATCTCCTGTGCTTTGGGTCCAAGTTTTGCTCACCTCCCACCCCTCCAGCTGTCCCAGATAAACTGCTACCACAGGTATTTCCAGCATAACTCCTGATCCTCTAATTCCTTTCTGGGGGGAAGGTTTATTTGGGAAAAAAAGATTATTCTTATTGCTCTTGAAACCAGCTCAGCATTTCTAAGTTCAGGTGCACAACTTGCAAATCACAAGTTTTTTTTTACCTCTTCTCTAATGTGCTGAGCCTAAAAACAGCTCCTTGCAATCTGTCAGGGCTCGGTGGACTGAATTCTGTGAACCAGCATCTCCCCATGGAAATTTAATTTCAGCCCCTGCAGTGGGTCCTGGCAATGATTGTCTCCATTGTTAGAGAGAATTTCCCCAGGACAAGGACTAAGGTGGTTATTTATGTTTTTAATCCTCATTCTTTCATTCTAAACAACTTAACAACAACAACATGCAAGCAAAGGCAGGAAAAATAAAACCAACAAAAAACCTCCAAAAATGAAAAATTTGCAGCTTAATGCTTTAATGTGATTTTTAATTTAAAAAAAATAAAAATAAAAACTGCCTAGACATTTAGAAGATTTAAATTATTCAGACTATAAACCATTCTCTAGGTGTTAGAAAATACAGAGAACTAATACAAGTCCCTGCTTTTTGTAGGACACTTTCACCTTTTATAAAGCATCTCGTTGGAGCTGACAGCAGAAATAGGAGATAGAGAGGGCTGGATATTAGGTTTTTATTAAATCTGTCAATTCCTAAGTAATTAAGGAAGCATTTGATATAAACTATACTCCTAAATCATGCTTTAATCTCCATTATTTTGCCAAAATGGTTTCTCAGTGAGTCTTTATGCCTAAAAGCACCCCTGGGCATTTGTTCCCCATCTGTGGGATGATGGGGGAGCTGGTGGCCTTTAGCTCTGCTTTTGGCTGCTCCCACCTTGTCACTCTGAGAATAAACCTTCTGATGGATGGCAGTGTCAATAAAAAAAGGTTAATATTCTTAAAAGCTGGATAGATCTTTGTTTAGCTGCCATTTTGTGGCAGTCCTGCAGTTCTGTCAGGAGGAGTTTGCCCATCCCTGGGTTGACTAATTGGTTTCTGAGCTATCCTTTGCAAGGAGGGCCATGCATCAGCTTCTGCTTGACAAACTGCATGAGAAAATAAATTAGAAACCACAAACAAAGCCAAGAAAATGGAGAAGTTAATACTGAACTATAACTAAATGTTCTGGTGAAGTGGAATTTTACTGAGATCTGACCTGTCTCGAGTTGTAGGAAAATGAATTAATTAGATTCCTTTATGAAAGGATTATGATTTCTGCAGACATGATCTGAGGGGAACTGCTCAGTCTATATTCCAAAAAACCAATTTTGGTGATTTTTCATGGGCTACTCTGAATTTGGAGTTAGGGATTCAGATGAGGTCGAGTTGTAGGAACTACCAGTGATGGTCTCAGTGATCCTACAGACCAGTGTCTTGGAGGAAATGAGAAAATGTGTTTGCCCCATCCCTGGAAGTGGACAGGGCGTGGAGCAGCCTGGGACAGTGGAAGGTGTCCCTGCTCACGGCAGGGAGTGGGACTGGATGAATTTGAAGGTCCCTTCCAACCCAAACCATTTTGTGATTCTATGAAATTAGTAGGAGAGGACTGGGGGCTTTTTTGAAGCCCTGCTACCTGCTCTAATTAGGTGGGAATTGAATTAATTACACTCAGCTTGGTAAATATCTTTTACACCCCCAGTCAACATCCTCCTCTTTCCGAGAATTTCCAGCACCACAAATGCTCTAATTGTGTAAAAGATTCCAAACCAGCAAAGAATTCAGATTCATGCACTAATATTTGAGGGTGCTGGAATTGCCACAGAATCATTCAGGGTGGATAAAACTTCTCCAAGATCATGGAGACCAACCATTAACCCAGCACTGCCAAGGCCAACACCGAGCCATGTCCCCAAGTGCCACATCCAGGTGTTTTCTGAACACTTCCAAGGATGTGATTCCACCCCCTTGGGGAGGCTGTTCCAATGTCTGACCACTCTTTAAGTCATTACTTCCCTGTCAATTGTCTTAAAAGCCTATGTTGTCAATAGCCCCCAAAAAATCTGATCTAAAGCCTCAGGAAAATGAGGTGGAAAAGGGAGCAAACTAATTGCTGGGATGTTTATGCATCAGCAGAAAACAAAACACATTTAGGACGATGATAAACTTCATCACTGCTGTCTGTGTGGCTCATCTGGAAGAGGCAATTCATCCTTGTCTGGCAAATATGGCAATTACTGTCCCAGTCCCATTACAGGCTTGGTCACCAGGTCAGGCAACTTGTCTTGTGAAATCTGCATCCTGATGGAGAAAACGGAGTTTAAAGCTGAGCGAGACGAAACCCGTCCGCAATAAAAATAATAATAATAATAACAACAAAAAAGAACTTTTCACTTCACATAAAGCCTGTGTGCCTAGCTAAGCTCTTTTGCAGCCCAGGCTGACAATTATGGTTGGAACTATTAGGTGACTACTTATAAATTCATGGGATTGAAAGCTGAAAGAGGCCGGCGTGATTGTCTAATGCGATCTGCATAACTCAGGTCACAGAGCTCCTCGGGGAGATGTCTGCTCTGAGCCCTCAGCTCAGAAATATTTCATCTCTTTTAGGAAAACAAACTGGCTGAGCTAAATGTTTTCCAGGGATTCGGAACATGCTTTGCTAAACATCCCCCATTAGCACCAGGCGATCCCACCAGTCTTGGAGCTTCACAGCATCCTTGGGAGCTGCAAATAGGATCTAAGTCTTGCTGTGCATATGAGGGGAGGGGAAAAAAATAGCCTGCTCCAGATTTATCCCACCTCCCTTCATAAGGAATATGCAGAAATAGTCCTGGGTGGGGTTTGTGTCCATTTCAGATATGCTTGGACTGTGTGGAGGGAATTGGAGATTAAATAAATTCTGCAGGTGTGGGTCTCTGGCCAGGGAGGGATTTGAGCTGGGCTCCTACTATTCCCTTCTTCCCAGACTATCTCTGTTTCCAAAGGTATAAATAAGATCTTCAGACAGGAAAGGATGCTTGGAGTTGCTGATTCAGGGAGTTATGGCTGAAACAAGAAATAAAATAGGAGTTAAACCTCACTTTCCCTTCACCTCCTTTTGGGACAAACACCTATAAAATCTGTGTGTCCTCTGGAGGAGATAAAGGAACAGGGGCATGAACTCTTGTGTTTTCCTGAAACACGAGCCAAAAAGGTGATATTGTAACTCTTGACACTAAAGCAGGACATCTACAGCTCTCCTTAGGTAAAAATCCCAGGCAGCTGGAAGGAAACTCTCTTCCTCACCTATTATTTTGGTGAGATTTGAACCTGATCCTCATCTGGCTTGATAACACATCCCTAATTTCCTGCTCTCCATAAATGCTGAGGAAACCAACTCTCCTGCCTGTGCTGGGTGAGGGCTTTTCTCCACGCCTGCTGTTGGGTTAATAAACCAGGGGCAGGGATTGCAGCTTTGGGAGGAGGCAGGCTGTAATCCTGGGGAAGCAGAGGTGAAATTGCTCCTTCAGGACATCCATTATTGCCACCAGGCTGCACCCGTGTGGGCAGGAGAGAGACAGACAGACAGATGTCAGGGCTCCGTAACGGGCTGGGAAAAGCTGTGGTTATAATTTTATGGTTCACCGGTGTGAAATGGAATCTGATAAATAAAAGAAACGTTCCCCACCAGCCCCTTTGCTGTGCTGTGCAAACCTGACAGGGCTTACAAATGCCGTGAGCTGCCTGCCAGGCTGGGGGTGTGCACACACAGACACGGCTGAGGAGAAGAGGGATTTGGGATCATCAGCACCTCTGCTGATCCTATGGAAGCCACAAGGCTGTTGTGGCTGGAAGGAGGCCAAACCCAGTGTCTAGAGCCCAGGAGAAGGGATATCAGCTCACTCAGCTTCCCTGCACTTCAGCCAGTCTGTGCTTGGCCAGGCCATGTGTGGCCACAGCAGTATTTAGACAGTGGCCAGACTGCTTTAATAAAACCAGTGTCAATTCTCTTGCCGATAAAAGGATGAGTGTGTTTGACCTTCAGTGCTAGGCCTGGCTTTCTTCTCATCCCTGATGCTTTTTGTTCCCTGTTCCATTCCTGGAAGGGTCTGAGAACCACAGGTGAGAAGCACTGGCCCTGTTGTGTCTGCATGGGCTGGAGAAAAGGAAGAGTAAAGAGCAGCAATGAGCAGGTCACCTCTGCTGCTGAGATGGAGGAGTCAAGTGCCCTGAGCTCTGTAAGGAGACTCCAAACTCTGAAGCCACTGGCTTCTTTTTGAGATAAGGATGATGCCTTAAGTTTGAGCTTTCATGTTTTTCAGATTCTGTGCTGCCCAGGAGGGCAGTTCTGAGCCTCATATTAGGTGTTAATCAGCTCTCTTCACAGAGTAGGGAGACAAATCTTTTTCCAGATGGAGACCAATGACAATGGTTACAAGTTTTCAGGCCCAAAAGCACAAACAAGGGTGGACTGAGGAGAGCAAACAAGGAGGATGGAACTTCATAATCTGAAGCTGTAATTGGACAATTAAACCCCAATATGCAAATGGACCAAAATTTATAAAAGTGTGAGACCTCATGACTAGTTTTCCATTTTGTGACCATTTTGGGTCCACCTTGGGTGTAGCCCTGGCCAGGCTCTTGTCCTGCCCAAGGTGTATTCTAGAGGCCTTTCAATACTTCAAATACTTCAAAAGTATCTGCTTTATTCTCTGGCTCTGTCCAGCCTCTTTTCAAGATCAGCCTTCTTGAGGTATCAAGACTGAGACATGAATGAAGGGGTCCAGGAGACTCCAAACTCTTTGAAGCCACTGGCTTCTTTTTGAGATGAGTGAGAGACATGGATAAAGGGGTTCAGGAAGGTCAGCAGTGTCCTACCAAGAGGGAGAAATGTCCCCTGCTTGTGATCCAGCCCTGCAGGGAGGTGCTGGGGCTGCCCCAGCACTGAGGAAGCTTCACCCTCTCAGCTGCTGGAGGGTGGAGGAGAGGAGAGAATCTTTTGAGCTGCACAGGGTGTCTTGTATTTCAGAGGTGTTCTCTGATCGCCTGGCACTGCTCCTTGCTCTCATTTCTATCCTGTTGTATTACAAGCCAAGCACGGCTCCCTCCTTTGTGACCAGGGACAAAAGGGTATTTGGGGGTTGTATTATTTGGTTGGTTG
>VWZU01004227.1:331992-356091 GCA_013397095.1 Sterrhoptilus dennistouni
TTTTTTGTGAGCACTGTGAAATGCACCTGAGCAAATCCCCCAGCCCAAACCCTTTTGTAAGGGATGCCCACAAGGGAGGCAGGTGTAACCAGAGCCCCGGAGCCAGCCTGCCTTTGATCTTTGAGGTGGAAGGCTCCTTTAAGGTGCCTTATCAGGCTAATCCCGCTTCTCTTTCAGGGTGCCAGTTTGGGAACCACCTGGATGGAGCTGGCAGGGGCCTTGTGGGGTCTCTTGGGTCTCTGTGCTTTGTGCAGGGGCCAGCTGGCAGCATTGATCTTGTAGCCATCCAAGAACACCATCCCCAGCCCCTGTCCCTGCCCCCCTGGACTGTGCTCCCTCTCAGCAGCAGCTTTTGTGAGCTCAGGGCTTGGCAGAGAGGAGCTGAAACGGGATCTCCCTGTTTCATACAGCACCAGAGACGTACCTCAAATCTAATTTGAATAGTTCTCTGCAGGGACAAAAGTTCTGTTTCTCTGCAGAGCCTCATGCCAGCTGTTTTGGTTTTTTTTCCCCCAAGAAATCTGGGCACCAGCTCTGTCGCTCCATAAAAAGAAAGGTGCAGTGGGAGTCTCCTCTTTCTGCTTTGGCTGGAGAGAAATGTGAAAAAATTCACCAGAGTACAAGTGAAACTAATTGGAGAAATAGGAACCTTGTGTGCTGCTGCACAAGCTTAGGGATCGTGCAGGGGTCTGAATTTACTGTTATTACCAGGAGTCGGGAGAACTTTACAACTCCACAGGTTTCCCAGTGCCCAGGTTGATCCTGTCTATAACTTTGGGCTCTTCACCAAGGAATTGAGGTGTAAAGCCACAATAAACAGTCCCTGGTTAATGCATGGATCTTCTGAAGATGACCTTGCACACCTGAGATCTGAGTTATCCCACATCTAAAATGCTGGGAATTAATTCATGATTTAGGAGCATCCAGCCTCCCATTCTAAGGGTTCCTGGGGGCTGGAAGGGGTAATAGTAAGGAATGTTGAATAAATCTGAAGGTCCTGATTTGGGCCAAATGCCATCTGGGCAGCATGGTTTTATAAAAAACAGGATATTTTTCAATCTGTGAGGAAATAGGTGATCCATTCTTGAAGGAAATAATGAAGTTTTCTTTGTGGATGCCCTGTCTTTACCTTTCCATAGTGTTTGAAACAACTCCACAGCCTGTCCCCATTAAAAAAAAAAAAAGTCCCAAACTCTAAAAATAGCATGAAGAGATCTCTGAAATGTCTTAATACTTGGCAGCTCTCAAAGCGCCTGAGGGTTTTCCTAGTAATATTCTCTAGGGATCAATATTGGGCCCAAATCTATTGAAAACTTTCATGATTGGGCAGGAGGTTGATATTAAATCCCACAGATAAAATATTCAGTGGAACAACCATTAGCTCAGCATTAACCACGACCAGGGCACAGTGGTTGGGCCACTTTGGCTCCCTCAGACAAAACAAACCAACTTTGCTGTCTCACAGGAAGGAATTTAGGTCAGGCTGGGAAGTGGGAGACACATCCTAGAAAGCAATGACTGAAATGGAACAGGGGCCCATTTCTTCACATCCTTCCAAATGTTGGTTTTTTTGTTGTGTTTTTTTTTTTTTTTTTTTTTTTTTTTTTTTTTTTTTTCTTTTTTTTTTTTTTTTTTTTTTTTTTTTTTTCCCTCATCTGGCCTGTATTAGAAGCAGGTTGACATCATCCTGCACCCTTGGAGGAGTGCAGGGAGAGCTGTAGTCATGCTCTGTGGCCACATAGGAAAAGAAGGACTAAAGAGCTACAAAAATTATTTGGACGAAGTAGGAAGTTTGAAAGCATCTCAGTGTTAATGTATCAGGAGGAAGGTTGAGGAATAACTTGATCAGGATCTCTGAGCATCTTCACAGGGTGAAAACAGCAGGTTAAAGGGCTTTACAACCTGGAAAAGGAAACCAAAATAAAGATCAGTGGTTGGAAGCCAAGGCCTGATGAATTCACATATATATATATAAAAGTAAGGTGTGTGCAAGCTTTTCATGGTGTGAGGAATTAGCTGCTGGGACAAGCTGCCATTTGGAGGATTCTCCCTTTCCTGGTGCCTTCACATCATAATGGGAGGTCTTTCTAAGGCAAGATGCTTCATCTAAACCCAGATTATCTGGTTCAGCCTAAGAGTAGGTGGATAATGGCCTGTGATGTACAGGAGGTGAGGACAGATGATGTAGTGGTCCCTTCTGATCTTAAAACTTATGCATTTATATGATCCCTGAATTAAATATCCTTGAGCTTTCATTTAATGGCAAGATGAATGCCTTGGAAAACTGGGAAAACACGTCTAGTGCTTCTTCCACTGAAATATGGGCACTGGGATGGAGCAACCCTCCCTGCACTCAGTAGGAATTCTGCATTTCCAGCCCCCTTTGTGAGTTAAAACCACACTGAGAGGGAGGTGGGCTTGGCTGGGCTCTTCTTCCCCCTAATTCCACGCTGAAACAAACAGCAGGGACACCTAAAGACAAATGGATGTGCCCAAAAAGAGTGGCCTGGATCCTCTTCTGGCAGCACTAATTACCCCCCAAACCTTGAGGATTCCCACAGGCTCCAGCTGAGCAGGGAGTGCTCTCTGCTTTTCTCTCCTTTAATAAACTGAGACATCAATTTAAGGGCTTGGGAAGAGCCTGCTTCAACATTTCCTCCCTGGATCCTGCTTAACTCCTGAGTGAAACCCTCAGGAAAAGCTGCTGGTGGTGGGAGCTCTGGAGAGGCAGAGGTGCTGTGATAGCCCCGAAAGCCCCAATTTTGGGGCTGAGGGTTGGGTTGGGGTGTGTGTGTGTGTGCTCAGGAACAGCTGCAAGCAAACGTTATCACAGCTCTCCCTGCCTCACATCTGAAAATTCTGGGTTGCAGATTAACCAGTGTGACCTCAGGACTCTTCAGCTGATGTTATCACTGCCTGTGGAGCTCCTGACCGAGAGATTTGAGGGCACTGCATGGAGAATGAGGTGTGGCAGTGATAGGAGGAGAAAATTTGGAGTGGGGTGTGTGTGACGGGGTCTGGGAACAATCCAAATGCCCCTTTTTGTGGCAAGAAATGTGGGCTCTGGGGAGCTGTGGGAAGAACAGAGCCACTGCACAGTCACTCAGCTAAAAGCAGTCAAGTTTTACAAGTTACCTGCCTCTGATAAAACAATCACAGGTCAACCTGATGTTTTGTGTTTGTCACCTGGGATGAGCCTGGGGGATGTGGACACAGCTCTGGGACTCAAACTGAGAGGTGACACCCTGCTGAAGGCAGTGGTTTCATAGTTTTTGGTGAGATCAGATGGTGATGGCTGCAGAGAGATGACCTTGGACACCACATAGCCTCTCCTTTTGCCCAATGTGTGGATAAAAAGGGTAAATAAATGGTTGAAAAGGAAAGAATGAGCACAAGTCTGATGAGGAGCAGCTGAGGGAGCTGGGAAAGGGACTCAGCCTGGAGAAAAGGAGGGTCAGGGGGGACCTTGTGGCTCTGCACAAGTCCCTGACAGGAGGGGACAGCCGGGGCGGGGGGGTCGGGCTCTGCTCCCAGAGAATGGATGAAACATCCTCAAGTTCTACCAGGAGAGGTTTAGGTTGGATATTAAGAAACATTTATTCATGGAAAGGGTGTTCAGGCATTGGAACAGACTGCCCAGGGCAGTGGTGGAGTCACCATCCCTGGAAGTGCCCTAAAGCCATGTGGATGTGGCACCTGGGGACATGGTCAGTGGTGGCCTTGGCAGGGCTGGGTTGGACTGGATGGTGTTGGAGGGCTTTTCCAGCCTTCATGATTTTGTGATCAGAGGTAGGAGGTGGTTTCCATGTGGGAGGTGACTGAAGAAGCTGGAGCTCTTCAGCCTTGAAGGAAGTGAGCTGGGGGGTATGGAGAGGTTGGCAAACTTAGGAAGGGATGGATAGGAACTGAATGCTCAACACCTCTGCAAATACAAGAATTACAGGGCATGAAATTAAACTGTTGAAAAATCAAGCCCTGAACAAATGAAAGCAGGTGATTCCTTCAAGCAGCGAGCACTGGATCTGTGGAAATCCCTGGCTAAGCATGCTGTGGATGCAACAATGCAATTTCAAGGATAAACCGAAATAAAGGGATAGATAAATAAATAAATAGAATAAATAAATAAATAGCTCTTGGGGTCATGATGGAGAGACAGACAAGATGCAGAAGTTCCCCTGAATGAAAATAGCCGTAGGCTGGGCAGCTGCTGAGGACATAAATGTGTTTACCATGGTCTTAAGCTTTCCTTTTAGGCCATGGCTGAAGGAACTGGGATATGAAGGGTGTTGGTTCCAGCAGTACAGGAATTATGGGGAATTAAGAATCTGATTGTAACTGAAGAAGGGGCATTTATCAAACTGCCCCAATTCCTGCAGCCTGATAGTGCTGGCAGGGATTGTGTTCTGCACAAGGGAGCTTGATCAACACAGACCTTCAGGAACTGCCTGGGTCAGTATTGGTGGAGCCAGAAACCTGGGAGAGGGTCAGGGTGCTGGAGGAGAGAGAGGAGGCAAAGTTCCTCCAGGCAGTTGGATAAGGACGAGGGTGGAACTTCATAGCCCAGGGAGATATTAAATGTGTAAAGATGGAATTTGTAGTGGTGATGGGGTTGAATTGGTGGGAATGGACACAAGGGTTGTGGTTTGAAAGCAAAACGAGTTAGAGGCTCCAAGTCAGAAATACAATTTAATATGAAGAAAGGTAAAAAGGTAAAAATAAAATAAAAGCAATAATGCAAAAGACCACTGACAGAGTCAGAATACAGCCTGAGCAGGGTGGTGGAAGCAGTCCAGATGAGGTGCTCTTCCTGAAGCAGTGATCCTGTAGAAAGGTCTGGTAGCTCTGGTCCTCTGGGAATCCAGTGGGTCAGGGCTGCTTGTACTGTCCCAAATCCCAGATTCTATCCAGGTGGGAATGCTTGGCTCCTCCCCCTGGGCGGAGCATCTCCCAATGGGATGATGAGTTGTGAAGTGGGTCCTTGATGGCCCATTAAACAGAGATAACTCCTGGAGGGAGTTACCTGTGAGTCATGGGCAAGGCATTGATGGGCCATGAGCAGAAGAGCCCAAAGGAAGGGGCTTGGGAAAACACTGCCCCACCTGGTTCCAACAGTTCATGAAGATGGTGATAGAATAAATATTTTGTGTACATCCTACACTACAACCCAGGACAACAAGATACCTGAAAGGGCTGCTGAGGAGAATTAATCTATGGGAAGATGCTCATTGATAACTGAGGATAAGGATCCCTTCCTGTGATGGGGTGTTGGAACCAGATGATCTTTAAGGTCCCTTCCAACCCAAGCCTTTCTCTGATCCTGTGGTGGGAACATCTGTAAGGACAATGGGACAACATGACCTGGGAAGCACCATCACCAGCAGAAACAACTGTCAACTTCTTCCTGTGTGTTTTAACTGCTCAAGCCTCCTCACCAGGAGCCTTCAAGGGGTGCTGGGCTTTGACAAACCCATTGCAGTGGCGCGAAAAACTTCACAGGTCCCAATTAAATCTATTTACAGCCTTTTTTTGGAGCTGGGTAACAATCTCTCCCTTGCTCAGCAGCCACGCTCCAGTGGCCACACAGGCACCAGCTCTCATTAAGCCTGGGCTGGCCTTGCATTAACTGTGACATGAGGCTCTTTTTTTATTTTATTTTTTTTTGAAGGCTTTTGAACACAAATGTTTAGCCAAACCTCATTTGTTTCACAGTTTACAGAGTGAAACGCTTGACCAGGGCATAAAGATTTAGTGTAAACAAGGCAGGGGGGGATGTGAAGATACCTAAAGGATGCAGCAGGGAGAAACAAGGATGGAATGCTGCAGGCAGAGGAAGTTGCCCAGAACTGATGGTTTGTAGGGTGGGGAAGAAGGTGGTTGTTTTCATCAAGTTTGGGTAAAATCACCTCTCTCTTTCCTTCCACACCTCTGAGCTGGTGGACTCTGATTTTGACAAGGAAATTTAAAGATTTCCCTGCCTTGTGCCAATGGGATGCAATCCCAGCTGGGGAAGGGTTTGGCAATCTTGGCAAAGGGAGAAAATGAGTGAATTCGGTGGAAATCTGAAGTGAAACCTCTGAATGTGTGAAACACTTTTCAACCTCCAGGATGCCAACCAAGCTCCCAGCAGGATGCTGTGTCCTCTGCTCCTCCTGGAGTGATGTTTTTGGGAGGAGAGAGGAGGAATTCTTTGGAGAAGGGATGGCACGGGGCAGAGGCAAAAGGGAAAACTGAGAACCTGCCAAACCTTAAAGAAAAGGACTGGGATAATCTTTGTTATCTGTCTGTTCCCTTGTAAATACAGCCAGAGCAGAGAGCAGGGATGAGGTTGGTGTGAGGGCTGTGTGACAGAGCAGGTGGGGAAAGGCTCTTGTCCAAACACAGCCCCTGTCACCACACAAGGGCTTTGGAGCTCTGTGATAGTTTACAAGCTCTGGAACACAGAGGATTTCCTATAACACTCTCAAAAAAATTAAAGAAAATACCTTTTGTATTGGTTATTCTGGTGCTGAGATTAGGAAGAGGGGAGGCCTGAACATATTCGAGTGAGAAAATTTGAGGAAGAGCAAAAAATGAAGTGTGGCATTGGTGGGGTGAGTCATCTCACCCCAGTGACTGTGGTGTACATTGTAAATGTCTCCACCTGACCTGGCTGTCCAGACTCCTTTATATTCAGTGAACAGACACAGGCACATCCAGGGTGTGATTTATCTCATCTCTGCTTGACATCTGAAACAGAGAGCAGACAAATCCTGCCCTGCAAAAGGTCTCTCCTTCAACAGAGCATGAGTTTCTAGTTTAGAATTAGACTCTGATGTTGCAGACAGAGTTTAGTGAGAAGGCAAAGCCCTCTCTTTTCACACCTGCCATGACAGAGCTGTTCCCCACAAGCTGCAAGACTGACAGACTTGATAGATCAGAAATGAAGCCCAGCATGGTTTACATAGAAAACTCCTGATTTGAGGGGTTTTCTGAGCCAGCTGCAGGGCAGGGTCCTGCCAGGGGATTGTGTGAAGAGAAGAACTGCACTGCCAGGTGTTCAAAGCAAATTTCACTGCTGTAGGAGCAGCAATCTCATCCTGAGAGCTTCTGATGGGAGCTGCCAACACTCAGCCTCACCTCAAAGTTTCCTGGAGCTGTTGCCTCAGAGGCTGTGGGCATCAAATCTTTCTATTCCTCTTCTTGCTGCACCTTTGTTGGTGTGAGTGTGTCGTGTAGTTGTGGCTGAGGATTTGCTCTGGAAATGCCAGAGAGGAGAAATCTCTCACCAAAGGTGCCCAGAGCAGAGACAGGAGAGGAGGAGGAGGAACAGCAAACACACAGCTGGAGGTTGGGGGCCCTTGGTGAACCAGGACATTCGACCAGGTAATTTATCCTGCCACGTAGCAGGACACTGACCCCCACTTTAATTATTGTGTCATTTGTCCTTGACAGCTACTGCTGCTTCCAATTAACGCTCTTAATTAAAGCCACCGGTTTTCCAAGGACATAAACATGGATTTACTGGGAAGAGGGCCACAAGGAAGAGGCAGAGCTTGGGGATGTCTGATGAGAAATGACATTCCCTGTCCCAGTGGGACTGGCAGGTTTTGTGCTTATCCTGCAAAAGTGGCAGGTTGGAATCAAACCCAGATCCTCCTGTCCATCCCCACAGGAGAGGAGCAGCTCCTCTCCCACCAGCCTGACATCTCCCCGTGTCTGAGTCCTGCTTCTCACCAGGGTAAATAACGTGTTTACGTGTTTCAGCTCCCTGGGATTTGCTTTTCCCTGTTCCTGCTTCTTCTTTTTTTTTTTTTTTTTTACTGGGTCTGTAGGTCAGTTAATAAGGCACAGGATATCAAACATGACAGAGGAAATCCAAGTCCCTTTGTCCATAATTCAGGGCAGAATAAAATCAGCATCTTGGGATGCTGTGCAGGTGACTGAAGATCCTCGCTGGCTGTTAAAGGTGCAGAAATGCTTCAACCTGTGGTTCTTTCAGGTGGCTTTTATTTTTTTTTTCCTCCTCTATTTAATAAACTGCATTATCATGAACACTCTATTCAGGGCTTTGAAATCAAATAAGCTCCACTCTTAATCGTTCTGCAGGTTTTTTTGGGGCTGGCTGAGCCTCGAGAGATAGCAGCATTCACAGAACCCACATGGCTTGACAGAGCCACTGTTCAGTGTTTTGGAAAGGTATCTTTTGACTGTTGGGAAGGAAATTGGCTACTTAAGATGCCTTTTTGTACATTTAAATTAACTTAGTCCATCGGACTGAATAAATCCTGCCACTGTATTAACATCCAATTATAACAACAGAGATTGAGCAATGATTCAGGTTTGGACCAGAATGTTGGCAGTTTAAGGGGAAAAAGGAGTAATGTATATTGAAATAAAAAAGGCAAAAAAATGGGAGCCAGAAAATTGTGACTGAGCACATAGCAGGAGCTTTTGTGAATGTATAATGGCAGAAGTAGGAGCCAAATTTCTAACAGGATTAGCTGTTAGTGTCTATCAGATCCAAAAAACTCAATCATTTTGTTTTAAATGACTTTTTGTAACTCATTCATACCAGAAATAGGGAGGGGAAGGGAGGCTGGGAGTTGGAGAATCTGCAGTTTGGAATTTAGGCAGGATCAGAGGCGAGGTGTTCTGTGAAACACCCTCAAGGAGCACTTGAGCTCTGAACCACTCAGCACTTTGCAGATTTTGCCAGATTTTTAAGATCTCCTTGTGAGCCAGAAACTCGTGAATGATTTTGTTGGGGACCACTGAATAAGTGTGTTGATGAAGTGAAATATCTCTTCAAATTCTGCTGCAGCCATGGCAGCTGGGCCTGCTCATTGTTCCCTTTCTGCCCTTGAGAAGGACACAAGATCCACCTTCCCTTTGTCCAACCCTGGCTCTGGGACTGTATTTCACTCTGGGTCAGAGATCACCTGTCCCTCTGCTCTGCCATGGGCAGATCTCTGGAGGCACAGCAGCTCCTGGGTGTCCACCAGGTGTGTGGACAGGCTGAAGGGACCTTTCCTTCATATCTTCAATATTCCAATGAACCCAGAGCTTAAATATGTTGTACTTAATAACCTGGTGCTCACTGAGCAGGTGTTTTACCCTCACTGAAGTTCCTCCTCAAACTTGCTCAAATGCCATAAAACCCACACCTCCAGAGACATTGAGACAGTTCTTCCTTCTGCTGCTGAGACCTCATTTTCAGCTTCAGCTCTCCTTGATAAAATGGGGAGATGTGGGGATAGAATCAGGGAATATCCAGAAGGGACCTATGAGGATCATCCAGACCATCTCCTGGCCCTGCACAGATACCTCAACAATCCCACCCTGTGTATCCCTGAGAGCATTGTCTAAACATTCCTGGAGCTCTGAGAGCCTTGGGAATGTTCCCATTCCCTGGGGAGCCTGGGCAGTGCCCACCACCCCTGGGGAAGAATCTTTTCCTGATATATTTTCCTAATATTTGGGATTTAAGCCCTGAGAACAACAGCAGTCTGTTGTTACATCCATATATTGCTCTGGCACAGTGAGGCCAAAGTATCAGTGAAGCTGTGACCACTGCAGGAGTATAAATTACTCCAAACTGGCTCCTAATGCCCCAAATGAAGGATATTTTCCTTTTCTAATCCTATTGAATCCCTGGTTGTATCTGTCCAGCATTCTTAGGCGCTTGGTGGATTCTTGGAGTTGTCCTGTGCAGGGCTAAGGATTGACCTTCAGTGATCTCTGTGGGTCCCTTCCAGCTCAGGATATTCCAGGACTTTGTGATAATTGATGCAAAATGTTGAATCCAGGTTTCACTCCCACGAAAAAACAGGAGTAGGGACCCTCACCAAGGCTGGGAAATCACCTTGAAGAGTTTGTCAGGCTTTCCAAGGTGGGACAAGAGGTGAAGGAGTAACCACAGCCTGGTTTGCCATGGAAATTTCCACCTCCATCACTCCTTGGTCCTTTTATCCAAGTGAATAATGGCCAGGCTCTGGAATTGAGAGGCTGCATGAACTTCCCTTTTGCTGATATTTTAGTGGCAGCACAAAAAGCTGCCTGTTCCCTGGAGGGACACAGTCAGCTTTCAAA
Source organism: Sterrhoptilus dennistouni (assembly GCA_013397095.1). NCBI lineage: Eukaryota > Metazoa > Chordata > Aves > Passeriformes > Zosteropidae > Sterrhoptilus > Sterrhoptilus dennistouni. Next base: position 342,061 of record VWZU01004227.1, read on the forward strand.
CCCTTCAAGGTGGAAAGCTGAGCTGAATTAATTACAGTTTATGCTCCAAAAAGGAAAATAAGACCTCTGATGTGCCTTATTTGCTTGATGTTCTTTCTCTTTTCAGCAGACGACCCTTAGGTGGCTTTTTCTTTCAGCTGCAGCTCCTTTGGTTTTTTTGGGGTTTTTTTGTGGTTTCTTTCTGCATTAATTGGAAGGTCTGACACTTCCAGCCCAAGACATTTATCAGCGTGGTACAGTTTTAATTAATCTCACAATAAAGCTGCTAGAGGTGAGCTCTTAAAAGGACTTTTAGGGCAGGAATGATGCACACGGTGACACGGGACAGACTCTGGTGGGACTGACAGGATCTGGGATGTGGGAAGCTCGTGGCACATCCCTGTGGGCTCTGGGACAGCAGCACAAGCCAGGTGTGCTCCTAAAAACAACACATATCCCACAAAATGTACCCAAACACAATGAAAAGAAAACATTTCTGCAAAGAGGAAGATCTGGGTTCCCAGTAGGTTCCTCCTGCCACTAAAATGAGCTTGGATATCCTTTGATGGCTAATTAATGAATAAGAATAAAGCACACAGAGACCACATTTTATCTATTCGTTTTATAACAATTTGCCAAGAAATGGCAAATTTCAATCCTTTAGAACTTCTTTCTTGTACCTGTATCAGAGCCACAAGTGGATTTTGACTCTGAACATGCAAGCCAGGATCACCAGGTGTTGGAAAAGTTGATTTTGTGATCTAAACTTCTTAACCAAGGCTCACTTCTATCAGACAGGTGTCAACTGGCTCAGAAATGAGGTTGGCTGGAACTATCTGGAGCTAATGAGGATAAATCAAGAGGCACCATATGCCAAACTGAGGGTGGTTTGGGTGGGAACTGCAGAGCCAAATCTAACTGTGCTCACAAAATTCTAATTACCAGGTGGGAATTGCATCTGCATTGAGGAATGGCAGATTTAGAGTCTTTCAAAACTAAATTATCAAGAAAATTCTTCTTCAAGTCCTCTGGTGGCCACAGTGCAGACATGGCCAAGCTTGACGCGAGCGAGAGAAAATGACTGACAATATATTTTTCTCAGGTGGAAATAAGAGGTGGGAATAGCTGGCATAATAAATTATAATGCATCCAACTTTTGGTATCTTCTTGTAAAAAAATTTATGTCTTTTTGGAATTTGGATTCAACACAGACTATTGGGTTCAACAAGTTTAATTGGGTGAAACTCTGAGGGATAAAATTTATTTTTCATGAATAGGTGATACTGTTCTGATCAGAAGCTTAAAGAAGGTGGAAAAACCTCATTCATGGCCAAACAATCTGAATTTTTAAACTTCTCGACAGAATCACAGGATCTTGGAAAATATCTTTAAGATCATCAAATCCAGCCATTAATTCACCACTGCCAAGGCCACCATAATTAGAGAAGTCTGAATCACTCCCTCCCTGTCTTGTTCTTATAACTTTTATTGCTCCGTGGTCTGTTCTGATTATGGTTTTTATGCTCATGGCAACAGATTCCGTTGAGAAAAGTGAGTTTGTGTTGGTTTTCGTTTGAGTTTTTCCCCCCCATTCTCACATTTTCATTAGAGTCTTTCAGCAGCCGCAGTTGGTTCCTCTGGGTGACTTGGCACAGGCAGTGGTGCAATGGTAAATAAACCCCATCGTGCTTCTACCTGAAGTTTTCTAAAGCTTCTGCCACTTGCCAGAGGCAAAACTGCACATTTTCAGCTTTTGCTCGTAGACTATCAACTGGGATTTGTGGGCAGGGGTGAGAAAAACGATTTCTGATGCAACCAGAAAAAGTCTTCATACCTAAGCTGGAATTCCAAAGCTGGAATTTTGCCTGAGATATATATTTATATTAGATTTAAAAAAAAAATAAATAAAAGAGCAAGTTCCTGGTTCATTTACAGGTACAATCAAGATGGAGCTTAGTCTGTCACTCCACAGCTCGAACTCTCCTGAATGTTGTGCCAAGTAAAAAAAAAAAAATTGTCCCTGGGATCCAGGTGTATTCCCTCATCATTTGTCAGGAGTAACTGCTCTGCAGTTGAGAGCTGGCAGCTCTCAGAGGCGTTTCATCAGGATAATTCCACACTCCATCATCTGAGGGAATAAACTCTCCCCTGCTGACAGGAACTGGGGTGAAGACACCAGCAATTGACTGGATATTACAGGGGCTCTCTGAAGTTTATTCAATGGAAAAGGGACCATCAGGTTGTTGGGCCCAAATTGTGTGTTTGGCTTCAAAAGCTGTGAGGGGCTCACAGAACCTGAGAGGAATCAAAAGCTCTGCTCTGTGAGGCAGGAGGTCAGGCTGGGCAGTCCCTTCCGCCTCTGAAACCTCTTGCTGAAATGCTTTAATTAAAAAGGAAAAAAAAAAAAAGAAAAAAAATAGTTGATAAAACACGTTATTTTGGCAGTACATGGGTGTTTCAGGTCCTACTCTAATACCTCCTGAGCTGCAAAAGCAGGGCTACAGCAAGAAAATATCCAGCCTGGTAGCCTTTGTCCTTTTCCTGCTTGGAGGAACCTCTCCAGGGATGGGATGGGACAAGTGGTGGCTGGGAAGATGCTCAGAAGATGGGGAGTGGAGTTAATGCTTCCCTGGGACCAGCAATGATGGTGGCAAGAGGTTATGAGAAGGAGACAAAGACTTCACAAGACTTTCTGGCTGCTCACAGGCAGCCAGAAAGCAACAGAGTCCAAACCCAGGGAGATCAATGAGATCCAGGGAGTTTTAACTTGCTGTAGAAGATCTCCTGTTGTCCAATTGAAATTAATTGATTTAATTTCAAGGTACCATGTCCTCGCAGCCTGCCTGGTTTTGCTGATTGCTGGGAAATCCTGCAAGTGAAGTCATTTGGCAATGGATGAAGGGCTACAGGGAGAGGGAAAGGCTACAGGGGACGTGGAGCAGGATGTGGACAGGGACTGCAGCAGGCTGAGCTCTGTAGCAAACCATCCACATCCTTCTTGCATCCCCAGGCCTGCCCAGCACTGCCTGGATATTCCTGTGGGAACATCCTGTGGGTGTTGGAACCCTGGACACTGAGAATTCCAGGCTTTCTGTGCTGACAGGCACTGACCCCCAAGAAAACACTGCATTTGACCTGAGGCCTTGGAGAAGACTTCCAAAATTTAATGATAGAACTGGGATTGTGGGTGTGTAGTTTGAATAGAAGTGTGTGATACCACACAGTGGAAAACTTAAGAGTTTAAGGTTTTAGAATATAGTAATATATATATATATATAAAGCAACATGGAGGTTTTAGGGCATAGGCTGAGTCCTTCTTTTTCACCTTCTTCTTCATGGGTTTGGGTGGTATCTTGTAATTGGGTAGAAAAATCTACATTGTAGGCCAGGGGTGGTTGGTTATTGGATTAAAAGTCAAAATAATTTAGGAGTCATTTCTTAACTGGACTGTTTATCCTTGAATGGCCTTGCAGACAGATAGAGATGGATGGATTTAGTTTGTTAGCTTGAAGTGCTTTAGAACTCACAGCTTGTGAGACTGTAACATAGATAAGAATTAATAAACATCTGAGTCCGCACACTAAATACCATATCGAGCATTCAATCCCAACTCTGGCAGAAAAAGAAGATAAAAAGCAACACCAGGAGGAGGGGACAGGAAGGGTGGCACCTCCACTGAGCCATCCTGAGCTGTGTGAGACAGAAGCCTGACAGGTTTTCCTCTTTTCCTCCTGCAGCTCACCAGGGTGCCCGTGGAGTCGTGCAGCCAGTACGAGACCTGCAGCGAGTGCCTGGGCTCTGGAGACCCCCACTGTGGCTGGTGTGTCCTCCACAACACGTGAGTACCTGCTGGGGATGGTGGATTTTTGCACAAACTGGATGGGATCACTGGGAGATGTTCCTTTATTGCTGCATCAGCCTCATAACAGGTTTGAGACAATTGAAAGATGGCAATGGCTCAAGTCTTGCCAAAGAAGTGCCACTTCTCACTTCTTACCACTTCTCACTTCAGTAGCCAAAGATCTCTTGGTTACAGGGCATTTTTAAAGTTTAAAATGTTGTTTAAAAGTTTTCCAGCACATTGCTAAAGCTCACAGACAATTGTTCTAGCCAATCACTAAAAGCACACCTACACCTACTTCAAACAATGCTTGCTTGTGTGCTTTCCATTAACAAGACACAACATTCCTTTATTAAGCTTAAGAAGAAGCTTAAAACCTTCTGCTACCTTGCTAAGCATATTTTTCTGCAGTCTTAAGTTCTATCCTAGCCAAGCCTAAGAACCCAAACTATTGTTTCGTGTCCTTGCTTGCTGTATCATTGTATCTTCTCTGCTTTCAGACTTTGCAGCTCCAGCTAACTCTAAGTTTTCTTTCTATTCTTTCTGTTTCTGAGGCCTGCTTTTACAGCTTCTGAAAATCTTAATTTTAATAGTCATTTCTCACACTGGGGTCTGTCACCATCCCAGCCCTGCCTGTCACCTGCCCTTGTGTTAACAGAGGGATGAGCCAGGTACCTCCAAAAATGTCTCTGGGACTTGCTGGGGAGAGATTTTGCTTAATTATGAATGGTTTCTTTGAGAGATGAGGGGAAAGAAGGGTAGTAGAGGCTGGACAGAGCTTCTCCACCGCTTGATCCACAGTTTGCTGACTGCACCAGCAGAGCAGCCTGATGTGTTTTGAATTCAGCACTCCAGCAACTCTTCTCTGGGTCACATTTTTTTCCTGGTGGTTCCCATTCCATTCAAGGGAATTTGTCTCTGACCATTAGCCCTTGTCTCAGCATCTCCAGCTTTCCACTGCTGACCTGAACCTCTCCTCTTTTGGACTTGTGAATCTCCATCAACCTTAGAGAGGAATCAGATCCCAGTAAACAGCATGGGATCCACTCCAAGGTGGTTTTCATTGTGGCCTTATGGTTTAGCAGGAGCCTCATCCCACCCTTCCATTATTTTGTTGTACTGGTTTATCCACTGCCTCACAAGGAGCACTGAATCCAGCTGTCCTCAGTGTTGGGGTATCAGTTCATTGGCTTCTTGTTTTTTTTTTTTCCTTTTAAAGGCTTTTTTAACGATGCCTTTGATCTTGAAGTTGCCTTTCTGCAGCCTTTCCCCAAGTGATCTCCTCCTGCAGAGAGCCCTGTGCCAAAGCCCTGGGCAGGGAGGTGTCAGCCTGGCTGGGCTCCTGGCTCTGAGTGGCAGGGAGGTGTCATTCTAAAGCCCCTCTCAGCAGAGGCAGTGGCTGGGCTGTGCAGTGGATCTGTCCATCCCAAGGCTCCAGCTGAGAGTGGCTCTGCAGGGTGTTGTCACTCCAAGCCTCACAGTGTCCTTGGCAGCCTTGGAGGGGTTTTTTTTCTGGTGGGCCCTGCTCTTGCAGTGTGTTGGCTCACCTGGATTCTTCCTGTTGAGTTGCAAACTCTCCAGGTGGAAACATGGATCCAGCTGAAGTGATAGACTTTGCTGCCTCTCCTTGCTGGAACAGAAGGGAACAAACCTGGACCATATTCCAACCTTCTGTTGATGCTCTGGATGTGCTGCTTCTGTCAGCCTGTGTGACCCTCATCCAAAACCACGGCAGTCTGCCTGATTTCAAATCAGATCAGGGGGATCCATCCCAAAACACGGCCAAAAATGTGGCTCATGCTCTGGAATCGTTCAAGAGAACCTTGGCAAACCAGTCCTGAGTTGTGGTGTGGTGGGTAAGAGCCAAGAAAACTTTCATCCCATTTGATACAGAGCTTTTATAGTGTGTTCCCATCCCAACTCATCCTGTGTTTGCTGCCAGTGAAGGGACAGCACAGATATGTGCAAGCAGCACAGAAAGGCATGAATTTGTTCATTGATTGTACCAGAGCAATGCTGGATATTTCATCTTGCATCCAGGTCAGTGGCAACAAACAATCAAAACATGAAGCAATAAAACCCCCAAAGAGGAGAGAAGGGGCACAGACAAATGGAGATTGGACAGCAGCTCACCCTGAGGAATGTTGGAAATGACATGGACAGTGATGGGTGGGGTTGGCAGATTTTTTAACCAAGTTTTCCACTTGGTTTAAAAAAAGAAAAAAATCTCTGTGTAGGCTCAATCCTTGAGGGAGAAGTGTGGCTGGAGTCTGGACCTGGCTGATGGCAGCGTCCCTGTGCCCTCCTCCCTCTGGTCACTTAACCTCTGATTCCTTATCTGGAAAAGAGAAATTACCTCTTATTTATGTACCTCTCAGCAGGGTCAATGAGATTGATTCCCTGTGGGGTTTTTTTTAAGCACTTTGAAGGCAAATGTTATCAAATCCCACTTCAAGGCTGTTGGTTCCCTCTAGTTTTCCTCACAGTGAAGAAATGTGATTTTCAGTCCTAATTTGGGAGGGGTTTTCAGTGCAGCCTCAGGTGTTCCTTTCTGAGTCTCAGTTTCCTCATCCTTTTGGGCAGCCCTGAGAGCAAAAGAGCCAATTACATCCCACTCAACAAGTTTTGCCTGCACAGGATATTCAGGATAAGGACGCTGGAATACTGAGTCTCTAATTAGAAATTTTTGCACATCAGAACCCCTCAAGGCTCATTAACAGACTTTTCCTCAAGTGGGATACGTCATCAACAACTCCTGCTTGAGGATCCCTGGGGAAAAGTCCCATAAACATTTCCCCTCCTGGCTGCTAACCCTTCCCTCTCCCCTCCCAGTCAGGAATCCCAGGAGATTCCCAGTGTGGGGCTGGATCCTGGGAATGTGGGAGCTGCTGGAAGGTGTGGAGGAGGCAGCTGGGCTGTGCTGAGCTGGGGTAGGAGCCAGATTTGTGGGCAAAACCATGTTGTTCCCTCCTCCTCCTCCAGTATAAACCATTCACAGGAACTGTGGTGGACTGGGAGACAGGTGAAAGCTGCTCTATGGGTTACAGCATCTATTTTTTTGTCTGCCCCATGCACACCTCTCTTATTTTGGGATTTTCCCTCCAAGGGCTGATGCAACTCCTTGTCCCCAGACCCCCATTTCCAGAGGAGGCAATGAGGGTGGTGAGGGGCTTGGAACACAAACCCTGTGAGGAACAACTGCGGGAGCTGGAGTTGTTTATCCTGGAGAAAAGGAGACTCAGAGGTGACCTTATCACTCTCTACAACTCCCTGAAAGGTGCCTGTGCTCAGGTGGGGTTGGCCTCTTTCTCCAGGCAGCACTGACAGAAGGAGAGGACACAGCCTCAAGCTGCACCAAGGGAAATATAGGTTGTATATTAAGAAAAAGTTTTTTATGGAAAGAGTAATAAAGTACTGGAATGGTCTGCCCAGGGAGGTGGTGGAGTCACCATCCCTGGATGTGTTTAAACAAAGACTGGATGTGGCACTTGGTGCCAGAGTTTAGTTGAGGTGTCAGGGCTGGGTTGGACTCGATGATCTTGGAGGTCTTTTCTAACCCAGAGATTCTGTGAATTCAGTGAATTTCCAACCATCCTCAGCTCCCAGCACCTGAGAAGTCCGGGGACAGCTCCCCATCCATCTCTCCCCAGCAGAGCTGGGCTGTCTGTGCCGAGGGCAGCGTGCCAGGGCTTGGGAATCGATTTCCACAGCTCTGCTGTCCTAACCTTACACCGAGAAACTCGAGTCCTCTGAGAGACACAGAGAGACAGACAGACCCACAGACAGGAGAGAGGAGGGGGGAGGATTGATTGGCTTCTGCCCCGAGGAGAGGAGCTGATACACAGCAGGTCACTGGAGCTTTTCGTCTCTGTATCTTTACCCCGATCTTGTCCCCCTCCTCCCTTTCCCAGCTCTGCTCCCTCCCGGGCTCTGCTCAGCCCTCTTTAGGCGGTGATGAATCATTTACTTGGTGTAAATTGAAAGTGTGGCTCCACCGAGGGAGAGGAGCTGGGCTGGGAGCAGTGGGGATGGATGGATGGAGCAGGCTGCAAAGCTGCAGGTCCTGCAATGTCACCAGCTGCAAGGTCACAGCAATGTCACCAGCCTGGACAGGGGCTGCAGAGAGGGGTGAGAGCAGAGAGAAGTTTTCAGCAGCTTCCTCCAGTGTCAGATGCAGCATTGTCCCAAAATGCCACCCAAATCTGACCCCTCTTCTAATCACCTGGCAGGTCACTCCTGTCTCACCCATACCCAGCTGTATCCACCCCTCTTCCTTCTATCCCAGCAACAGTTCAAGCTCTTTATTCCCAGAGGAGGGATAAACCCTTCAGCTACTGAAAGAGCCCTCCTTAATTCTAGATTGGATATTTGGAAGGAATTCTTTCCTGTGAGGGTGGTGAGGCCCTGGCACAGGGTGCCTAGAGAAGCTGTGGCTGCCCCTGGATCTCTGGAAGTGTCCAAGGCCAGTCTGGACAGGGCTTGGAGCAGCCTGGGACAGTGGAAGTTGTCCCTGCCCATGGAATTGGATGATTTTTGGGGGTCTCTTCCAACCAAACCATTCTATTATTCTGTGTACATTCAATTATTCTAGATTTTATTATTCTATGTACATTCACTGGTCCATCTGCACGTGGTCACCAGGCAGGTTTTCAGCCCTGCACAGCACCCCTGGGTTGTGTTTAACACCCCAGCTGCCATAAGGATGGAAATTCGGGGCAGAAAAGCAGCATCCCTATAGAGAAGGGTAACATTTTGTTACAGGGAAATCCCCTGCTGGGTGCAAAGGGCCCTGACTCTGTTGTGTTAGTGACACTCCCGAATTTTGGCTTTGCTGCCTCATTTCATCCCATGCAACATCCATCTCATTCCAAGAGGAAAAGCTGAACACACACAAGCTGTCCTCTAGGAGGATGCACCCCCAGGCACCAGCCTCCTTCTGCTCTGGAATCTGCCCTTGCAGGACTGGGGACTCCTTGGCTGGCAGGTCATTAATTGCAATCAGAGAGGGAGACAGTCCCATTTTCTGGGAGAACTTGTGATATTTCAAAACTTTTTTTTTTTTTTTTTTTACCTTCAGTTCACAGTGGCCAATTATATTTTTTTTAATAAGAAATGTTCTTGAAAGCTATTCTGGAAAGGAGCTGATCCCATTTAGTAATTGGAGAATGATTCATTTAGATTTCGGAAGCCCTCGTTTTTGGGGTTTGATTTCATTTTTTAACAAATTGCTTGAGAGTTTGAAATAAAAAGTCGTTCTGAAAGGAAGCATTAATTTTTATTATTATTTTTCCATTAGAATGAAACATTTGGGCATCTGTGATTTCTTTCTCCCCCAGTAGTCTTTATCAGCCCTAGAGGCTGAGCAAAGCAGTCAACAAGAGCTGTTGGTTTAGAGGAGCTGACATTTGCTGCGGAGGAAAGAGGGATTGTTGAAACATCCCCAACCTGTCCTGCTTGGAGATACTGGAGCCAGGAGCTGGCTCTGCTCCCTGCACTCCTCTGCTCAGCTCTGAGGAGCTGCTGGTGTCCTCTGTGTGTCCTTCTGGCACCCAGAGCCTCCCCAGGGCCCCCAGCTGGCTCTGTTGGCTTTGCAGAGCACATGGCAGCAGATCTTGCTGCTCCTGAACCTTGGGAATGGGATCCAGTGGCCTCCTGAAGGCCTCCTCACCCCATGAAGGAAGGAGTGATATGAGATTCTCACATCTGGGCCACACCAGTCACCTTCCTGAATCCCTTTGGCTCTGGGTTAGTCGAGGGATGGCCAAAATCTCCCACACTCAATTCCTCAGGTGGAGCTGCTCTGGATTAACTGGATCCCTGCTGTTGTGAGACACCTCAGAAAGCCATAGGAGGATTTTTTTGGTTTCCCAGCAGAAATCCCAGCCCTGCTCAGAGGGGTTTGATGCCATTCTCTGGCAGCAGAAACCCACAACAATGTCTGGGCAATGACCCTCCACATCCTCCTGCTCTCCACCCCTTCCATCCATCACTTGTGTGGACAACTCACACACCCCAAAACTGCAACTCTCCTCTCTATCACGATATGAAGGGAAAAGAAAGGCATTTAAACAAACTGTTTTCTAATGATCACTGTGGAGGGGGAGGGAGACTCAGACTCTCTGCCAGACCAGGAGAGAAAAAAAAAAGGGAAAAGTTCCCAAATGCAGCTCGAGGTGTCTGGGCTCAGCAGGTAACCTGATGCCTCTGGCAGAGCTCATTGATCGTCCCTGGCTTTCACTTTCTTGGTCAAAGTCTTCTGAGCCACCAGAGAGTCTCAGGTAACCCCAGCTGCCTGCACAGGCTGCAACAAGACCTTTCTTGAAGGGTCTTTTTCTTGTTTGACTTTCTGCTGTCTGAAAGCCTGTGACTCTTTCAGGCTGAGGGGTTTTGTTCTTTCTCTTTCCCTTTTTTTTTTTATCTCCTTGGTTTTTTTTTGCTTCCCAGTCTTTTCCTCCAGTGCTGCTTCCAGGAGGAGCTGTGTGGGTCAGGCTTCAGGGACTCAGTGGGGCAGGAAGTTGGAATATCACACCCACTCCTGGGTCACTCTGAGCTGTAACAGTGAGAAAAGAAAGATTTCCTGTCTCTTGGAGGGGCTTGTGACCCTGTAAACCCTCAGCTGTCCCTGCCTTGAACTCCCCAGGCTGTTTTGTCCCAGGGTGCCAACTGGATCCCTCCAACAAGGCAATTTGCAGGTGTTCTGCACTTGCCTGGAATGATGAAAAATCCACAGAATCAGGGAATATCCTGAGCTGGAAGGGTCCCATATGGATCATCAAAGTCCAACTCCTGGCTCTGCACAGAACAGCCCCAAAAATCACTCCAGGTGCCTGAGGGCATTGTCCAAACTCTTCTTGAGCTCTGGCAAAGTTGGTGCCATCACCACATTCCTGGAGAATGTGCCTGCCCACCCTCTGGGTCTCACAATCGTGGCTGGGGCATCTTTATTAAGAAAACCTTTCTCTATCCTTTCCTGGCTTAACATTGTCCTGCCATGGGGCAGCTCTTGAAGCCTTCAAACACCTGGGAAATTTGCCAAAGGTACCTGATAATTGTCCTAATTGTCCTGAGGATGGAGAACATGGTTTCCAGCTCAAATCCTGCTTTCCCTTGGAAATCTGGGCCCATCTGGTCTGTGCCTCCCCATCAGAAAAGAGGCTCAGAGCTACTTCAGTTGTTCAGTTCAACCCCCTGGTGTTTGTATTTGTGGACATTTCTCACTGCAAAGGAGATTTCCCGTTCTGTGCTGCTGCATGGTGGGAAGAAAAACATAAATTCTGGGAAGGAAAGTAATTCCAGGAAAATCTGAAGCCTTTCATTCCTTTTGAAAGTCTGCAATCATTTGTTTGGCAGTCAGAGGTGGCAAAGGCAGGAGTGAATGAGCTCTCAGGATGTCTTGGTTGGACTCCTCCCGGGTCACAGCTGGCCTGAGAACCTCTTCCACCTGACTGCAAGGGAACGTGGAGTCATTTTCCCCAAATTGGCCTTGGCACGGAGCAATTCCCATCTCTTCCCAGGCAGTTATGGAAACTGGAGCCGGGGTTTCAGAGGGAAGCACAGCAGGGGAGCATCAAAGCCCAGGGAATGCCTAATCTGCCTCCTCAGGTTCATCTAAAGTACCCATCCTTTCACACCTTTGCAGCCCAAGGAAATAGCCCCAAAGGTGACAGCTCTGCAATGGCCTTTTGAAATGAGATCAGGGCTCTTAGCCCAGGGAGGAGGAGGAAATTCTCAGGACTGGGAGTGTGGCTATTGATGGTGATAAAGCCCTGAGTGAATCAGAGCCTCCTGGGAATCCTGTTTCTCTACAGATAACGTGGAATAAAACCTCTCTGAGCAGGTCCCCAGTCCTGGAGGACTGACCCATGGCTCCATCCATTCCCTAAATGCCACTGTGTCCCCTTTGGGAGCACTTTTCCTGCTCTGGTGAAGAGGAAATTCTTGGGACTGGGAGCATGGCTATTGATGGTGATAAAGCCCTGAGTTGTTGGGAAAGATGGGGAATCAGAGCTTCCTGGGAATCCTATTTCTCTACAGATAACGTCGAATAAACCCCTCTGAGCAGATCCCCAGTCCTGGAGGACCGATCCATGACTCCATCCATTCCCTAAATGCCACCGTGTCCCCTTTGGGAGCACTTTTCCTGCTCTGGAGAGCCGAGCAGTGCAGGGCAGAGCTGTGCCCTTCACAGGTTGATTATCTCTGGCTGTACCTGCCCGAGGCAACTCAGGGACAGCACTGGGCACTGCGGGCCATGAGACGCAGGCGTGTGGTAAATGTGTTTTGATAACAACCTTTCCTTTGATTAGCTTATTTTGCCAGAGGGCAGTGGGGAAGGGTGGGAAGATTAATTAGTTTGTGCACTGGGTTCCAGCAGAAGCTTTCTCCTCGTGCAGCCCTGTGAGGTTGGTGTCCTACTTGGGATTTGTCTCCGTCACAGGAACGTTGGCGGCTCACGTTTAGCATTGCAGAAAGTTCAACGCCTTGACATATCTACATATCCCACAGGAGACATCTAGGGAGGGAACAAGGATGGGGGAAAGCTGCATGGTCACCCCGAGCAGCCTTAAAAATCTTAAAAATCAGGTGTGCACTGGAGCTGAGATGCAAAGTTACACAGGGACTGTCACACGGAACGAGCGCTCCCTGACTTCAGTTGCAACGTGGATGTCGAAAGAGCCAGCAGGGGGGTTCAGACCTCAAGAAGCTGCAAAAAAGGGAATAATTCAGGTGTTTAAACACAGATATATCAAGAATATAAGGAGACTTTGAATTATAGGGTTTTTTGTACACAAGGAATTCGATTCAGTGGTGAAAGTGGGGAACCTCAGGTGTGAGACGTTCACCTGGGGCTGACAAACATGGCACAGAGTCTACTTTTCTTCTGGAGGATAAGATGGGGTTCTGAGGACATCTCAAATAGCTTTAGAGCTCTGTATGTTGGCAACAAAATAGAGCCTAACCCCGATGTGAAATGTTCTCCAGTCTCAAATTCTCAGAACAGACAAAATTCTATGGATTTTGCAATGTGACCACTCTCGCTCCTCCCATGATTTTTAAAGTCTTGCAACGCCCTAATTTTCAATGGAGCAGGGCTGGGCTTTGCTGCAGGCCCTCAGTGAGTGTCAGGGAATATGGATGGTTCAGGGAGCTGTCCCTGTCGCTGGGCTGTTTGTAGGGAATCTCTCTCTTTTAGGGAATCTGTCTTGCTGTCAGGGGCTCCCCCGGTGCCTCTGTGGCCAATGAGCTGCCAATGAGGGAAAATGGCACATGAAACAAGCCCTCCCCAGGGTGGGGGGACATCGGCCTTGTGCTGCCACTGCTGCTTCTGTGACATTTCATCAGCCTCCACCTGTGACAAGGCTCAGGAGGGAATGGAGCAGGAGAGAGATTCATCCTAAAGGAAATCACAGGAAATGTTTAAGGTGTATCTTTATCCAGTCTCTCCATGTATCCACACACACTTCTCCTCATAAATTCAGGCCATCAGATGGAATGATTTGGGTGGGAAGAACCCTTCAAAGATCATCCCATTCCACCCACTGCCATGGGCAGGGACACCTCCCACTATCCCAGGTTGCTCCAAGCCCTGTCCAACCTGGTCTTGGACACTTCCAGGGATCCAGAGGCAGTCACAGCTTCTCTGGGCACCCTGTGCCAGGGCCTCCCCACCCTCACAGCCAGGAATTCCTTCCCAATATCTTCTGTTGCACATTCTCACATTCAGTGACCTGCCACCTAATCTCTCTTTGCGCCACCACAACAGCCCCTGACTCTCCCTATTGTTCCCACATCCCCCTGCACTTCATCCTCCAAGCAGAGGTGCAGAGGTACATGCCTCCCCCTTTGACTTCTGTATTAATGAGATTATTTTTAAAATTTCAATTAGTATTATTTATTTATTTATTTATAATTTTTGGATGCAAGAATTGGGCATTTTTGGAACCATCTCTACAATGGGCAATGGTCACAGAATGAAGCTTGCCAGAGTTCAAGAAGATTTTTGGCAACACTCTCAGGCACAGGGAGGAATTTTTGGGGTGCTCTGTGCAGGGCCAGGAGTTGGACTGGATGATCTTTGTGGGTCCCTTCCAGCTCAGGATTCCCTTCCAAGCAGAACTATGGTCCTGGAGGGAGATTCTGTGAGTTCACAGGAGCTTCTGAGCTTGAAGCTCATTCTCTCATCCTGCTGTGGGTCTTTATTTTATTTTATT
>VWZU01004227.1:356212-376212 GCA_013397095.1 Sterrhoptilus dennistouni
CTATTCTATTCTATTCTATTCTATTCTATTCTATTCTATTCTATTCTATTCTATTCTATTCTATTTTATAATTTTCAGACTCCTTACAGTCTTCTCCTAACCCCAGAACATCTGCATTTCTTTTATTTGGTGAGTGGCTCTGAGCAACTCATTGTCCTGTTTTCTTAAACATTTTCTCTCCCATTGTTTTCCACTTCAGATATGGATGTGAGAAACCAGGATATTCCAAGAAAACATGGGTTTTTTTCATTTCCCTCCAACATTTTCCTCCCTGCCTGGGAAGTTACACCAGCAATTAGCTGGTCTTCTTGTTAGTTGTCTTGTGGCAAAAAAAAAAAAAATAAAGAGAAAGCTGAGGAAAAGTTGAGACAAATATTCTGAGGAAGAGGGGAAATGCTGAAAGCTCTGCTGGGACAGAGTGGAGGAGCTGGAGGATGATTCTGGATAAAGGGATTTGAGAGGTCAGGGGAGTGGGAATTGCTGTGGGCTGGAGGACTGAGTCACTGTTGTAGGACAAGATCTGGGACAGGTTCTGGCTGGAGAAAACACGTCCTGGAGCCCTTGGTACATTCAGAAAGGAACATCAGTGTGATCCACTGGTTACAGGATTTTCCTTAGGCAAAAGAGAGCAGAATTAATTTCCTTGCTCTTCCTTGCATGATTTTGGACAAATTCCTTAGGATGGGATTTATCTCACCTGCCCCTCATTTTCCAGTCTCTGTAGACACTGAAGACAAGGACTTTTTCTGAACACATTCCTCCTAACCCTGGGGTGTGGAAGGCAGTGGAATTAATTGCCCTCTGGAAATGCCAGTTTCTTTAATAACTACTGAGGAACCTTAAACGACCATATCAAACAATGCCTGACTTAAAATTACTCCAATCCTTAACTTCATTGTGTCTTAGCCCCTTTTTTGTAGGACAGGAGTAACAGTTCCTCATCTCACCAGTGGGTGTGAGATCCTAAGGCTTGAAATATTTTGGACAATGAGTGGATTGCAGAAGTCCTGTGGGGAGCTGGATGTGATAACTGCAGTAATATATATATATATAATATTAAAAAATATAATAATGTATAAAGCATATATAAAGAACAAAAAAAAAAATTCATCTCACAAGTGGCTGAGTGGGCTTTGAGTTTGTTTAATTAGAGCAGAAGGAGCCTTGGCAGATATGACACACGTGCAATTCCTTGATTATCCCAATGAAGACCCTTCTGTTGGAGCAGGGGTGGCACCAGAAGGGTTAAGGCAGGCAGGGATGAAGCAAACCCTCCCCATGCCTTCCTTCTCCCTCCCATATCTCATTCCCAAAGCCTCCTGCCCCTCTGCCCCAGGCAGTGGAGCAGATCTACATTTTAATTGAGACATGTGAAGAAAATCATCTCGATCTAACTCAATCTACCTTCCCTTGCCTGGAAGGCTTCTCCCTTGGTGCCTTGGTGCATGTTTTGGGGTGAGGGTGAGTTAGAGCCTCATCCAACCTGACCTTGGGTGTTCCCAGGGATCCAGGGGCAGCCACAGCTTCTCTGGGCAGCCTCTGCCAGTATTTTACCACACTCATTGTAAAAAAATCCTTTCTTATGACCCTCCTTCAATTTAAAACCAGCATTAATGAGGGCCCTGGATAAATGAGGCCCCTGTATCAATGAGCCCACCTTTATTAAGGAAACCTCACCCTCATGGCTCAGAGCTGAGGTGAGGAGATGACCAAAAGAAAACCAAACTCCTTTTTTGTCTTTCAGACCCAAATTCCCCCCACAAAGAGGTTTTGACTGCAGATTTTCTCAGCTGTAGCTGAGGGACAGGAGCCCCCCAGAGCTGTCCTTCCCTGTGGCTCCCCAGGAGCTGGGAACAGGCAGCCAGACACATCCTGTCCCCAAAAACAGTTTGGAAGGGATGCCAGCCAGAGGAGGAGGAGGAGGAGGCTGTTGGGATTTATGCCAGGAGCTTTAGCTCTGTGCTTTTCTCAGGTAGAAGACAAAATTCAAACAGGGATACAAACAAATCAACCTGATCCCTTCCTCATCCTCACCCAGCCCCAGCCCTGTAAACAAGCTCACAAATAACTTTCAGTGTATGATTAGCCAAAAAGAAAAAGCAGAAATTATTTTTTTCCATCTTGAGGCTATTGCCTCAAAAAAATTATTTCCAGGAATGGTTCTGAATTTTGCAGTGTCTCTGGGCAGGGTCTCAGTGTACCTGGACATGACAGTGGTTTTCTGTGAGGTGGGGAGTTAATTTTTACATAGTTGTAGGGCAACAGTAAATCTTGGTTCTCTGTTCCCCCCTCTGCTTTTAAGGACAAAAGAACAAAAATCCTGACCTGAAGAAATCCTTCCTGGCTTTATCTGCTAGAAGATCATAGAATTACAGAATCCTAGGATGGTTTGGGGTGGAAAGGAACCTTAAAGATCATCCAGTCCTAACTCCTGCCATGGCAGGGACACCTTCCACTATCCCAGGTTGCTCCAAACCCTGTTTAACCTGGCCTTGGACACTTCCAGGGATGGGGCATCTGGATTAGGATCAGAAAGGGCAGATGAGAAAGGAAGAAGAATGGACCCACAGCACAAACTCATCTGTCCAATTGACAAAATATCATTTGATAGCCTCTTGAGCTGTTGAGGAGCACATCAGTCCCGTTATTGAGTGTTATACTTAATCTGCTATTGATTGGGGTGAGCTGGAGAGGACAGCCTTCCCCACTTCTACCCATTCCCAAATTAAAAAAAAAAAAAAAAGAGGAGAAGTAAATGCTTTGACTTTTTCATTCTCACTGCATGTTTAGGGAATTTACTGCTAATAAAAAAGAAACCCAACAAACCAAAAACCCCGGCCCTTAAGCGTGAAAACAGGAGTAGAATGAATTATAGCCAAATCAATTAATACTAACAGTATCTATTAAATATTGCACTCTGGAGCTTTGCAGGAGTACATTGCTGCTCTGATATGATCATGACATCATTAACATAATATAAAGAATCAAAAAATCAATAGCTTGCTGGAGCCCAAAATTAAGGCCAAGCAGTGTTATAGCATATCTTTAAATATCTGAAATAGCAACTTGTCTCTGTCATGTACAACCCATTTGCAGATGAAACATCTCTCCCAAAGTGGATGGGAATTTGTTGACCAGCCTGACACTCCTGCAGCTGCCCCTTTGGGACACTTGGCATGAAGTGAGCTCACATTTTACAGCACAAACGGAGCAGGAAAACTGATCAGGGCTACACTGGCATAACCCTGGACCAGAAAATTTGGTCAGGATTATATTGGTGTAACCCTGGAGGGGTCCAGAGCAGGCCCAGGGTCACTGCCCTGCTGGACAGACTGACACATGTCGTCTGAGTGTCTTCTGCTGACTTGGTTTCCATTTTACACTGTAAGCATTGAGGAGGTTCTTTTCCCTGGCTTACCAGGTTAGGACACTTCAACTCTTCTGTTTGCATTGGGGGAAATAAAACCCAAACCAACAAAAACAGAGATAGGAGAGGCTTTCAGGTGGGCTGGAAGAGATGTTTGGGCAAGAAGAGACTGGCAGAATCTGGGCAAGAAGAGTCTGCCAGAATCATAAATTGGTTTGGGTTGGAAGGGTCTTGAAAAACCATCTCATTCCACCCCCTGCCATGGGCAGGGACATTTTCCACCATCCCTGGTTGCTCCAAGCCCTGTCCCACCCGGCCTTGGACACTTTCAGGGATCCAGGGGCAGCTACAGCATCTCTGGACAACCTGTGCCCTAACCCTAACCCTTCCCACCCTCAATAAAGAAGTTTTTTCCTAATATCCAACCTAAATCCGCCCTGTGTCAGTCTGAAGCCGTTGGCTGGTGGCAGGAGAACATCTCTGTGTGTTTCTGAGGACAGTGGGAGGAATCCTGTGGTGCTGGGCCATATATTTATAGCAGGAATTAAAACAAATCCACAGAATATTATTAAGCACTGGGAGACAATTCCTAATGCTGCAAATTTATTAGGATGGAGTTTGGCTCTGGCCAGCTATCCCCTTTTCAAACAATTCCTGGACATGTTTGGGAATTAAACGGGTCAGGGAGGGTTTCCACGAAGTGTTTTGGAAGTTAATGGGGTTCAATAACATGGCTGTGATCAGACCATGTCATTTGGCCCTGGGATTAGGGAATATTTCCTGGTATTGTTCAATGCACTAATGGGATGTTGCCACAGCTTCTCAGTTGCAGGGGGACAGTAGGAGGAAAATCCTGGAGGAAAGGCACAGCTGCTGAGATAACGGGCTGAAAATCAACGTTTTTATGGAGGAATTTTCACAAATGCAAAGACAGGAACGGAGAAAATGTTTCAGTGCACTAGTTAAGAAAACAGAGTAGGAAAAGTTTGGGAGGAATAAGGAAACCCTTTCAAACTGACAGAGGAAGGAA
The DNA here is from genome assembly GCA_013397095.1 of Sterrhoptilus dennistouni. Taxonomy (NCBI): domain Eukaryota; kingdom Metazoa; phylum Chordata; class Aves; order Passeriformes; family Zosteropidae; genus Sterrhoptilus; species Sterrhoptilus dennistouni. The sequence continues at coordinate 360,610 of VWZU01004227.1, forward strand.
GATATTTGTTTCCAGTTAAATAAAAATTAGGCAAGGAAGAGATTTTAAAGGTTGAAACTCATTGTCTGAAGGTGAAGCCCTAACATGCCTTTATCCTTGGAAGGCGATTGGATTGGAACTTGATAAAATTCAGGTTAAAGCATAAAAAAAAATCAATCCCAATGAATGTCCCTTTTAGTCGAGGCACACGAGAACAGGCAATCAGGCAGAATTAAATGTATACTCTCTCCTGTGCACGGTCTGCTTTAAATGAAGATGCTAATGGGATACACAGCCTGAAACCTCGATAAAGGGAAGCTCATTTATGGCATAAATCACCCAAGAACAATAGAGGAGGCCAGAACGACAGAGTAAGGCCTTTCATGTAAAAGAAAATGTAAAATCAAAGGAAGAAAATAAGGTCAATGTGTGCACGAGTGACAAGGTGTCCCCAGGGAAGGGCAGAGTGTTGGGGCTGGTTTATTGACCACTTGAAGGCAGTGACAGTGACAGTGACACGCCGAGAGAAATGCAGAAGGTTGGGAGGGCAGAGAATGTGGTAATGAGAGACTTCAAGTGGCCTCGTGTGCACCGAGCAAAATGTCACAACACCCCGAGCTCCCACCTGTAATCCCAGGAAAAGAGACACAAATCTGGATTTATTCTTGATTTACTCCCAGGATGTGCTGCAGGACACAGATATAGTCACTGCATTGCTCAAATTCAGTGTCCTGTAGAGGCAGAATACAATAAGCAAATAAAAATTACTGTGGAGTTCAACTTCCATAGTGGAAACAATATGAAATTGAGAAGTTTGTTAAAAGGAGCAGATAGTGTAAAAAAAAAGGTGCAGTGCCTTAGATTATTCTGCATAAAAGCATCATGTAAGAGGCTTGTGAAGTTATATGACCTATGAAAAAACACCTAAAGATAGTAAAAAGTGAATGAAAAAAAGAATCAAGATACCTACTTAAATGGCAAAGTCAAGAGACATTATTTAAAATTAGAAGTTGTACTCAATGAAAGAAAAAAAGAGAATAAAAAGATCACTAAGTCTGGGGTGTGAACTGCAAAACAATCATCAGGCAGCCCACATAGGAAACACATTGCTAACCTCATAAAAATAACTGATTAAAACTTAATGAGGTTCCCCCGGAAGTTTACTTTCCAAAGGGCACAAGCTGTGTGGAGGGGGCTGCTGCAAAAAAATGCTTTTACAACATAAAAATGATGTTCACTGCGAGATCTTGGGAAACTCTGGTGTGAAACTGCCACATTGTTAAATCTGCTTTACACCTCACTGCCTATCTTGGCCTTGATGGAAGAATGAAAGGTGGAAGATATATATATATGTATATAATTTTTTAAAAATGATTATTTATTTAATTTTTTTTTTTTAATTCATCTCAATTCAAGGCCCAAGAGCTGGAATCCGAAACCATGAAATTTGAATCCAAGGTGTGGCTGCCTCATCCCTGAAAGTCTTCCAGGCCAAGTTGGATGGGGTTTGGAAAACCTGGGATAGTGGAAGGCACCCATGGCAGAGGGGCTGGAATTAGATCATCCTTAAGATCCTTTCCAAGTCACCATTCTGGGATTCTGTGATTCTATGGAATACTTTTTTTCTTTTTTCCCAGTTATTTGGATGAGCCGTGATTAAGAATAGATGAATAAAAAAAGCACATGACACACTGAGGGAGGGGGGTGGGTGTCACGAGTCAATTATTGTTCTTTAAATAAATCAAAGTCCATGTGATAGGGATGATGTGGTTCATACAAAGGAATTCATACTTTTCCCATAGCCAGGAACCTCAACAATGATGTCACGGGACAGGAAGATGAGTCCTCTGATAGATCAGCCACCAGTTCAAAGGTGGGAAATAAAGACCATGAATAAAGGGTTGTGATGGAGGGAGGGAGGATCTGAGAGGGTCCCCATGGGAATGTCTGCTGAGGGTGTTTGGTGTATTTATAAAGGAGCTAAAAACGGGTGAAGAATGAAGCAGAAAAGGTAATTGGTGCTAGAGAGAGATTTTCAGGATTGTCAGAGGTACACAAGGAGGAGATTGTGTGACTTGGCAATTTTCATCTTAAAAGAGAGATGACTGAGAGGGCCACAATAGATCCAGACAATCAGGAGTGCAAGGGAGAAAGCCAAGAGGGGATGATTACTGCTCATTTCTCATAACACAAGATCTGGGGAACTTTATATGAGATTATCAAGCGGAATATTAAAACAAACCGAAGAAAGGACATTTTCATACAGTGTATCATTCATCTGTGCAGCGCTGAGGGGCACATTATGGAGGCCAGCAACACAACTGGCTGGAAAGCAATTAGACAAATTAATGAAAGAAAGATCTGTTGAGAGCTGTTCAATGCAATGACATCAGTGCAGGCTCCAGGGCTGGCAGTCCCTTGCCAGTGCTGGCTGGAAGCTGGGAGACTAAACCAGGAGGATTTTCACTTTATTATCTTTTTTTTTCTGCCATTGGAGTTGGAGAATGAATGAACAAATGGCTCTGTGGATGTTTGGGCTGAGCTGTTGCAGCCATTTCTATGTTTCTGCATTTTCAAGAGCCTCTCAAACATAATTTTGCACATGAAAACCCCCTGACCTGTGTCCTTGCTAGTCCAGCCCCCAGCACTGACCCAGAGGTGCTGCTGGAGAGCCTGATGAGTGTCACTAGAGGACACAAAAGAACCACACTCACACTGTCCAGTTGTGCGAGCAGAAAGAAGGAAGTTTATTTTTGGGATTAGGGTTTAAATAGCATTTGGAACTTGATCAGCAATTGGGCCATGAGGTTGACACCTCTTTGACCCCATTGGTCAGGTTAGAAGTCCATGGATTTGTCTTTCTCCTAGGAAAAAAGGCATAGTTTTTGAAAACATCACTCTTTGTTTATGTTACATGCATGAGAACCCAAGTCCAGAAGTGCAAAACATCAGAAGGCTGAAAAAAATCAGGGCAACAGATGAGCACCTTGGCCATGCCTGTCCAGCCAGGATGAGTCTGGATTCCCTTTGAAGCCATGGAGCCACCAAACTGCTCTTCCCCTGTTGGGAAAGACAGGACAGGAAGGACTTGTGGATATGATTGTCTGGTGGGAAGTGCTGGAGATGTGAAACCTGTGAGTGAAACAGAGATGAAAGCCAGCTTTGAGATGTGATCATGGCAGGCAGGAAGATGGTGATTAGCTGGAGATGGGTTGAAGGACAGAAAACAAAAGGACCCAAGGATGTAGCCCCTCTCCACCCTGCCAAGGCATCAGGGAAAAAGTAGATAAGAAAAGTAGTCTTTGGAGTTTAGAATACAGGATGATATGGTGATATAGCAGTTCTCACAGGCTGCATGCAACGTCTGTAGGTTTTGTATCTTGCGCCGGTTGGTCCCTGTAAATTAGAATATTCAACACAAAAGGACATATAATGTATTGTAACAAGGTGCGCTCTCTCTGACCTCACTTCTACCCCTTAGCTCTCTTGTATCTCTCTCCCTTTCTCTCTTTGGGGCTTTGCTTCAGTTGAGGCTGATGGCTGAAGGCAAAGCCCTCTTTACCCACGAGCCTTGTAATAAAACCACGTGTTTCTAGAATATCTCAGGTCTGCAGAGTTCCTTGTCCCTGCCATCCATGGATGCTACTACATTCCCCCAGCCCAACACTCCTTGGAGGTGTCCCTGGCTCTGCTGCTGGCAGGATTGGCTGCCCTGCCTCTTTTGGGGTTGGTGTTTGACCATTTTCCTGTGCTGCCTGGAGCAGGGGCTTCTCTCCCACTCAGCCACCTCGTGGTCCTGCTCCCAAACTCCCTCTCGCCAGCTGTGGCTTTTGTTGGTTCACAGTCCACGCTGAATTGTGCTTGATTAGTTCAGTAAATCCAGGAAAGGGAAGCCAAGATTGTTGCAGAAGCCTTTCAGCAGCAGCAGCGGGGAGTCCAAATCCCCATTAAAATGTGTGCTTGGCTCATCTCGACCCTCTCATTTTTGCTGTCTCCCTCCATCCCCTCCTTTGTTTTCCTGCCTTTGATTCCAGTTGGGGAAGTTTGGATCAGTGCTGTCATGCTGGGTTTATTATGAAGTGGTCTTTTCCCTGCAGACCAGGCATCAGGATTCCTGGTTTCCATCTAGAACTTGAGGTTTGATGGGCAAGTGATGTTTTTTCCTGTGGATCTCAGGTTCTACATCCTGAAAAAAAAATAAAAAAAGGTGACTCAAAAGTTTTGCTCCCCCTGACATAACAAGGAGGACATGTGCTGGATTTATGGATTTCCTTTGGATGTGTGATGGGGGCTGCTTTAAGGATGGATTTTGAAAGACAGCTTTATCCGCTCATCTAAACGATTCCAGCGCGAGGTGTGTCAATGTCACAGCCACCAGCTGGTCTAAAATTCAACCTGCCAGTCACTGTGACAAGGTCGTGAGAGATGGGAGGGTGGAGAAATCCCTGAGCTGAGCTGCAAGAAGTCTTCAGGGAATTGCTGTATGGATCTTGCTGGACCTGAGACTTAATCGCAGATTTGAGAAAACCCTGAATGTGGATGTCCTGTGAGATCTGTGAGCTCTGGGATGAGCTGATGGGCACGTACTCTGGTCAGACTGAGAATAAAGGAAGAGTTATTTAACAGGATCAGTTTTTTGGGCCAGAGAGAGACCTGACTTGCTGCTGCTGCTGCCTCCTCTTTCCCAGCCACCTCCTTGGGGCTCAGGATCCCCTTTCCTTGCATGTGGCAGTTGCCAAAGATCTGAGGGAGAAAGTAAAGAAAGGAATTTATAAAGCAAACACAGACTGGGATTGAGCTGCATTTGATGGGATGGAGGGAAACTGAAAGGTAAAAAACCCAGCCTGGCAGCAGGATGGAAATAATCATCAACCACCTGAATCACCCAGCATCCCACAGACTCTCCCAGTGGTACCACTGCATTTCCTCCTGTGTTACAAGAAAAGCTCCTTGGAAGAGTTTCTCAGGATGCATCACGATTGTTGCTCCAGAGGAATTACGTTATTAAGTATCTTTAGAGCTCTCTGAGTCTCTCTCCTGCCTCCACCCAAGTCTATATATGTGTCACTGCAAATTGGCACTGTCACTCCTCTGATGGAAGGATTTCTCTTCTGAATTTTGTTTTTTGGGCATGGGGCAGGAATCAGGGCTGGAATTAATAGCCTGGGCCTTGCTGAGCATTCCAGTTCATCCCTGTCCTCCTTGGCAAGGCCATGGGCAGAAATCCCTAATTCTTTCCTTTAAACACCCATGAAATCAGAGGGAACAATTCAAGGTTATTTCAGAAACACAAAAAATAAAACTTGTACCTCAATTTTACTGCTTAAGATGAGAGAGAGTTAGCTATTCCTGGATGGAAATAGGGATTTTTTATTCTTTGAGACCAGAGAGAGTGGGATATTCCTGGGTGGGAATAGGGATTTGACTCTCACAAAGTTCTGCTGCAATTGGTGCCTCCTCAGAGCAGCTCCAACAAATCACTCCATGGGTGCTGCACATGCTTTAATTAGATATTGAATCACTGACTAGAAATGAGGCCCCAAATAAATCTGAGGTCAGCATCTCCCACCTGCTGTGCCTGAGCTGGCTGCCTCAGTGCAGGCAGAAGGTCTCTACCTGCCCCTGACCTCCCTCTAATTATTTGGAATCCATATTATGGACCTTGCTGCACGAGGCAGCCAATGCCAGGTGTTAAATTAATAAGTTGAACCAGATTTTCTGATCAGCGCTCTGGGCTGTTTGCCATTCCTTTTTCTCCTCAACATCTGACAAAATAACCCAGGGCTTTGGTCAAAATGTATTTTGTGATATTGATAGCACTTTGGAAGTGTTGGGTATTTTGCCTGCTGGGTAAGAAAGAGAAAAAAATGGGGTAAAGCTGATCAAGTCAGGGAAGAAAGTAACCAGAAAGGTGATGTTGAGGGAGGACAGTGTGTAAAAGTGATCACAAACATCTACTGGAGGTGCAGTGCTGGTAATTTAGTGCTGGTGAACTGAAAACACAAGGAGATAAAGTGCTGGAAAGATTTTAATCCACGCTGGCACACATTCAGCCACAGGATGAGCAAGGCCAACTCCCCAGCTCCTACCCATGATTCTGAATTAAAGCCTCATTTAACAGCAGGCTGAGGAACATCTCATCATTATGGCCAAAACAGCTAAATCCACATGCTGGAGGTAAAGAATTAACAGGTTGGGGGAGGGAATATCAGTGTGGGGCAGGGATTCTGCAGAGTGGCTGGCTAGAAGTGAACCTGTCACCTGAGACTGCCACCAGGGAAATCCCTGACACAGGCACTCATTTGTTTGTGGAGTACTTTTCCTAATAGTAGAGGCAACAACACATCAATAAGGCATCCAGGAGAGGGCTGGGAAACATCCTGGAGGAGATGCCTGGAAAAACACAGAGGGGGTGACTTGGGATGTAGGTCCCAGGTTCAGATTTTTGGGGTGAATAACTAAAGAGGGGCCCAAGGAGCTGCTACAGGCAGAGCTATTGGTCTGGACCTATCGTGTCACTGATTTTGTGGAGAGATTTTATGGCTGTGTTTGGGGTTGGTGTGTTCAGTGTGGTTTTTGGAATGGTTTGGCCACCTCTTCCCTATGGAGGAAGGTCCTATTGCTCTCACCCTGCAGGGTCTCCCATGGGGACTTCCCTTTTGGCCTCAATGATCCTTGAGGGTCCCTTCCAGCTCAGGATATTCTGTGATTTTGTGTTTTTATGCTGCTTCTGGCAGCAACAGTTCAAGGTTGAACAGTTTGAGGCAGAGCATCCTCCTGATGCACCTTATCCTCTGCTGCACAGAGATTTTTGGCATCAGGACGGGGGTAGAGGACAAAAATAATTCTCATCCCTACCTTGAGAAAGTAATAGTTGATTGATGTCTCTAAAGTTTACAGATATTTGTATTTCTTACATTCAGCAGCCTCCTTTTGGTCACTGTGCCCGCTGCAAATGTGTTAAAAGGGAAAACACAAAGATAACAGAATTTCCGCTGGGATGGACAGAGGGGAAGGTTCCCAGACCAAGATAAAAGGCAGCAGGGAATAAACCAGATGCTCCTTCCATCCATCCATCCATCCATCCATCCATCCATCCATCCATCCATCCATCCATCCCTCCCTCTACCATCACACATGTGTAACAATCCTGATTGCAGGAGACATCTATCTCCAGGTATCTCTGCACTCCTCCCCATCAGAACAGAAATCCATTCAGAGCACAGCGAGAGTTATTGGTGTTGTGTGGATGCTCCAATAGATTTTTTTATTGCACTTTCCATGCAGTTTGCAAACCCCCAGCCATCCCAAGGCTGCGTTTGCTTCATCAATTCTTGTGACTGCTTAATGCTGATGCTGTGGAGTTTGGCAGCCTCCATTAGGAATGGTTTTCCCCATGATATTAACAGGCAGTGAAGCTTTGTGCTGATGGATAAGGCCTGGTGTTAAACCTGATTGGAATCAATCAGAGTAATTGTCCGGATGTGTGCTGGTTAATAGGAAACGTCCTGCATATTATTGGCTGGTTTATACAGCACAAGGATTAACTTCTGCTGCCTTTCGTGGCTCACATCCTCTCTCAGGCTGCTGGGGGAGGTGATGGAGCTGTTGGGAGGCTCATGGAGCTTGGGCAGAGCCCTGCAGCTTGTATTTGTCCCAGGGATTATTCTGCTTTTCTGTCTGTGGACAAAGGGCAAGGGTCAGCCTGGTCCTAGAGTGATCCGAGCCCAGGGCAGGGCTTGGGGAGGCAGCAGGAAGCACAGAGCAGGAGAAAAAGTGGACCAGAAGGTCTCTGAGCCTCATGTGTGCCTCAGACTCACACACTGGCCATAAAACACAACCCTGAATCCATCCAGGCCAGTCTGGTGTTCCTAGAGCTGTGTTTGGGAGGAAACACTCACCAGGACCCTGCCATCCCTCAGGATCAGAGTGCAGAGGCAGCCTGGGAGGACTGAATCTGAGCAGGCACAGGCTCAGGGACCACCACAACCACCCTGGAACAGTTTCAGAGTCAACAATCCCTGTGAGATGTCACCCACAGCCCAGCAGGACCCAGGCAGCCTCTGCCTGGTGAGACACTCTGTGATCAGACACTCTGGAGCTCAGCTAAACCCCCTGTGGCTGCAGGACCACAGCACCTGGCATGGTTACAACATAAACTGGGAGCAGCTTGGTTTTCCAGCATCCTTTTCTTCTGGGAGAATCTTAAAGCATATTAAAGATTCCTCATGGAAGCATCTTCCCAGTCTCCTGGTGGCTGTGGGTGCAGCATCCTCTGACCTGCATCTGTGCCCCCAAATTCTCCTGAGGATGTTCAAGTGTCTGAGCTGGCCTCTGGGTGTGAGAACTCAGCTTTCTCCCTGCCACAAGGATTGGGCTTTTTTTCCCCCTCTGTTTTGGAGGATTTATCATTATTAGGGTTGGTAAATCCCCACAAATCACTTCCATTTCACGAGTAACAGGCTGACTCTTGCCTGAGGTCAGGAGTAGTACTTCTAATTTAAATTCAGTGCTAGAAACTTCTGAATTCCTGGAAAGAGATCTGTCTTGCCAAAGAGCAGGATTTGGCCAGGAGAGACCAATTCCCCTCAATGACCAGAGCCCTGGGCACCACCTGAAGTGCAGCAGGCTGGGATCTGAATGAAAGAGCTTCCTGAGCACTCCTTTCTTCCCTCAGTGAGTCGAATACTATTAACCTTTAAGGCAAAATTGTATTTTGTGCCTCTGGGAAGCAGTAACATTTCACAGAGCTGCGCTGGGGAATCAGGTAAACAATTGTTAACTCTCTCCAGCCCCATTTCGAGGCCGTCTCGGGGCAGCTGCGAGTGCAAATCCAGCCAGGCTGAGAAGGTCCCTGAGCTCAGGAACCCCTGAGATGGAAGGCTCAGGTGGAGATTCTCTGTCCCTAACTCAGCCTGATGTCCTGATTTCGTGTGGCTGTTCAGTTGAACCCACAGTCCTGGCATAGGATCAGAAAATCCCAGAATGGTTTGGGTTGGAAGAGACCTCAAGGATCATCCAGTTCCTGCCCCGTGCCATGGGCAGGGACACCTCCCACCAGATCAGGTTGTGACCAAAAGCTCTGCATTGCTGTTTTGCCATTTCTGAGGTCCACATGGATTTTGGGAAGGAGGTCTGGCTTTCCATGGCTGAGGATGTGGATTTTGGGAGTCAGGTCATAAGAAACCATTTACGAACCTGTGCTGTGATATCTCTGACAACAAGGGACAAATTTGCTGTTTGTGTCACTGATTAAATAAAGCCATGCTGGCTTTGAATTAAATATCCAACTTTGCTTAGAAGCTGCTTCACCCAACACCTTTGACAGTGCAGAAGCTTTGACCAAGTCCTGTCCCATCCTTGGACAGTGTTTGGGATCCCAGTCCACCAAAGGCACATGGACATTTTGCTGTCAGGGTGGAACAGGCTGTGAACTCCAAGCTTTGCACAAGAGCTTCTAAACCTGCTGGATACTGGGATCCATTCCTGTGGGGAAGAATAGAAAAAAAACCAAAACAACCAAACCAACCAAACCCGAAGAGAATTAAAAAGTGAGGCCTTTCCCTTGGAGCCAGTGCTCCCCACTGGACCTACCCAGCACCAGGCACTGCAGGTTGGGCAGCCAGGGGTAGTGAGGGGGCTCTGAGCTGCTCCAGCCTTGGCAGGAGCCACAATCCCAGGACAAAGTCAACACCTTGGGTGGAAAATTAAATCAGTGAAGCAGCAGGAGCCAGAAAGCAAATGACGCACGGGCAGCAGAGCCAAATTGAAATGTGTTTGCTGGGGATTGTCCATCAGCTCAGGGAGTTGTTATTTCCATTTCTCTAGTTATGAATTAATTTCTGGAGGACTTAATCATCCTCTCCCTTTTCCCCTCCACGACCCCCTCTTCCCTTCTCCTTCTAATTTTCCACTTGACTGGGGATCCTCTGACAGTGAAAATTCAGGCTTAGAGGAGGTCCACGCAAGCTGCTCCATTAGGCTGGATAATCTCGTTGGAACCAGTGGCTTGAATAATAACACCTTCACCTCCTGCACAGCACCTGATTCCAATGGCACTTAACACCCCGGGCTGGAGGGATGGATAACAGGAGAAGGAGAAGGGGCAGGGGTGGGGCAGAGCTTGTACTGAGCACCCTTTGTCCCTTGGATCTGTCAATCTTTTGGGATAAAAGCCTTCTCCACTGCTGGGGCATCACAGAACCACAGAATGTGTGTTGGAAAGACCTCAAAGATCATCAGACTCCAACTTTAACTCCCCTTCCCACTAAACCATAGAGCCAAGTGCCACATCCACTCATTTTTGAATGTTTCCAAGGATGAGGATTCCACCACTTCCTTGGGAAGCCTGTTCCAATGCTTGACCACTCTTTCAATGAAGAAACTCTTCCTAATATCCAACCTCAACCTCCTCTGGCACAACTTGAAGCCATTTCCTCTTCTCCTATTGCTTATTACCTGGAAGGAGAGACTGAAAACTGGGAAGTGCAACTAAAATCCTGAGTTCTGCCACCAACCCATAAGATGGATAATTTGAATCCAGGATTCTGAATTGGATGTTGATCCTGAAGCAGGACATTTTTTCCCTTCAAGTGCACGGTTGGACTCCTGTCCATCACAAATTATCGCGTTGGGAGAAGATGTTTCATATAGGTGGATGAGGGAAAACATCATGAAACTGCACTTGAATTCTTGCCTCCTTCAGCATTCCCAGCCTTTTCCAACCACTTGAATTCTTACCTCCTTGGGTATGTTTTCCAACCACGTACCCACACTGGATCCCTCCTATCACAGCCTGTTGTTGTAGCACTGCCTCAGCCAGAAGGAAAAACCTCTTCCCATGGTCACTCCCATCACATTCCCCAGTGCAGCCTGCCTGGCTCACCCAGCATTCCCAGACATGCCCAGAGAGCAGCCCCATGCAAGTTGTATCCAGGAATTTTGTGCTTTTAAAGGGCAGAGAACCAGGAAATGAGCCTGGGGGATGGACACCTGGAGTGTGTAATGGATGGCTCCATTGCCGTGCACCCGACAGCCCAGCCTGCTGGAGGTCACCCACAGCACCAGGGCCATTTCTCAGTGCTTAACCCACCCCTTCCAGCCATGCACAGATGGGGGGAAATCCATCCATCACCTGCTGACAGCGTTTTTCCTTGCAGCTGGAGCGTGAGCTGGGGTTCCTGGGGTAGCCTCGGGTCAGGGAGTGCTTCCCAGAGCCTCATGGGGTGTGCCAGATCTGGTTGGTTCAGGAGAGTTACTCCTAAAATAATAATAACAATAATAATAACAATAATAATAATAATAATAATAATAATAATAATAAATAACTATAGTAATAATAATAACAATAATAATAACTATAATGATAATTCCTTTCGTCTGTATGTTTAAACTACCAGAGCGATGAAGCCAGGATTGTTTTTAGGGTGATTTGGAGCCTAGGTTATTCTGTTTCTTATGGCTCAGCTCTGGATGGGATCCTCCCTCCCTTCCAAACCTCTCAGCTCAAGAGGAGTTGCAGGAAGAGAGAAGCTCAACTTGTTCCCTGACTTTTTGGCTGGAGCAGGCACGGGCAGAGTAAAGCAGTGAGACTAAAATTAAAATCCTTCTTGCTCTATTTTTTCCTCTTATTATTCTGCCCCCCAAATTCCTTTTCCTAGAAGGAGCTGAGCTGTGAAAGGCAGATTTTTTTGTTGTTGTTTTTGTCAGAGCTGGGGTGAAATGCTGCTTTAAGTAGCTGGGAATCTCCAGCTCTAATCCAAAGCCTGTGCACTGGTCATGTGAGGGTCTGAAAACTGCCATGGAAACAGAGATTTTCCTTTATTTCTGATCTCTGTTCACCTGTTGAAGGCTGTGCATCCAGCTCAGCCCTGGCTTTTTCCTTTCTCCAAGGAAACAAAAAGTTAGGGATGGATCCAGAGCTTCAGGCATGGTCTGAATGGGGTTGGTGGAGATGCATGGAGATGCCTTTTCAGGCAGCAAATCCCATCCCACTGATTCCACACCCCACAGGGAAAGCCAAGCCTGGGCTGAGAGGTTCCTTGGTTTATTTTTCCGAATTCCCTGCACAGTCTCCTCTCCTACCAGAGCCATGGAGCTGCTGGAGATCCCCATGCCAGGTCTGTGTTGTAATGGGGATTTGATGCAACCTCCTCTGTGCCATCCTGTGTTTTTTCCTGGCTGCTAATTGCAGGAATTTTGCTATTCCTGCAGAAAAGCCTGGGCCCAGAGGGAGGAATTGTCTCTGCCAGGAGCAAATACTGGAGTTACAGCACCCATCACTGTGGGCTCTGCTGCTGGGGGATGTGGGCACAGGGATGGATGGATGGATGGACGGATGGATAAATGGATGGATGGATGGATGGATGCATGGATGGAAGGATGGACGGACGGATGGACGGACGGATGGATGGATGGACGGATGGATGGATAAGGAGGAGGAAAGGAGCTTATCAGCAGCGTGAAAATAGAGATTTTGATGAAGGTCAAAAGGAGCAGTGGGTTGGGAGGATCTGGTTTGAGGAACTCTGTGGGACCCCCTCTGCCTTGCACCTTTCTGGGTAAAAGTGCTCAAGAGGTTTCCAAGGATGGGGAATTTGGATGAAAAGTGTTCAGGCCTGATCAGTCCATTCTGTAGGAATATTTTCTCTCTCCTGGCTGTGCTCCCCCAAGGCAGGACAGCAGATGCTGACAGCAAAAGAGCAATTGAATGAGGTGCTGGTCGATCCAGGCAGGGATTCAGTGTCTGTGTGAGTGGGCACTCCTTACAGACCACTTCCCTTGGCTCCCTGACCTTCCTGAAAACCTTCTTGAACACAGATCCTCCAAAATCCAAATCCATTTCCTTGGAGCTACTCAAGAGAAGCTCCCATGAAGAATTTGGGGATGATGTTCTGAATCAGGCCAGGAACAAAGAACTCCAGCCCCTTTGAACAGATTATTTGCATCAGCCCTCACAGAGGAGAACATGTAGGAGCACGGGAGAGTGTAGGTGTTATCTACCCAGGTTCTGGGGAAGACACTCACAAATATTATTAGCATGAATAGGAAGCACCATGATAGGATGCTCTCTGGGAAAAGTAATTTTGTTCATTAATTACTTGCCTTATCTGGCAACCTCGTTCCCTTTCTCTCGCTTTCTTCTCCTTTTAATTTTCTTTAAAACGGCTCTAAGTGAATTCAGTGCGGGGAAAAGTTATTTTGCTGTCTCCTCAGAGACAGGAGCTTGCATTACTCAGGTTGCCTTCAGTTGAGCCTTTAGGGGTTTTTCCATCCTCATTTGAAGCCCAGCCTTTCATGGGCAGATGGCAAAAGGCAGATTCCAGGCAGATGCCTGTGATTCCTTTCTTGTGGACCACCTCGGTGCCGTGGACTGACTGCAGTTCTCAAGCCTTTGGCTCCAGTTCTGCCTCCTGCTTGCGATTTCTGTGCTCTGAGTTTCTCCTCCTGCTTTGAGCTACTAGGCTCGTGTTGTGCCTGGTGAGCTCTGCAGCAAAAGGACCTGGAGGACTGTGATTGAAGAGGCAGCAAAGCAAAGACCCTGCAGCTTCAGAGATGCCGTTTCCTTGTGCCTTTGACACTTGCAGGAGGTTGGAAAGGGTCAGAGGATGGAGGCAGGAGATCTCCCACCCTCCCAGATGTCACACACACAGGTGCTGGCTGTGTTCAGGCTGCTTCTACAGCAGGAAATGCTTTAGGAATGGATCTTAGGAAGGAATTCTTGGCTGTGAGAGTGGGGAGGGCCTGGCACAGGGTGCCCAGAGATGCTGTGACTGCCCCTGGATCCCTGGAAGAGTCCAAGGTTGGGTGAGGCTTGGAGCATCCGGTGTGGTGGAAGGGTTCCTGTCCATGACAGGGGGTTGGAACTGAATGATCTTTAATGTCCCTTCCAACCCAAACCTTTCCATGAGCCCACGATCCTGTGATTCCCGAGGAACTCCACTTTTCCATAACCACCAGCTGAGGAGTGGATTTCAGCACCACCTTCCACAGACCCCCTCCCTCATTCCCACACCCTCCCCGTGCCAGCAAACCATTTCCAATCCTCCGCTGGACAAAGGCTCCAAGTTTCCAGGGATTTGCATGTGAAATGCTCCCATTCATCCATCTCAGGCTCCAATGAGATGAGCCTGCAGAGACTGACACACATGTGCACACTCCCCAAATCGCCGCTCCCTGGCCTCACCCCAGCCGTGTCTGAGTCTTGGTGGTCCTTGGGGCCACCTTGTTGGAGTCCAGGACATCCCTTTGGATGACCTGGGACCCGGGAAAGGGAATGTGAGCCCTGGACAGGGGGGTGTGGAGCCGGTCCAGGGGGGTTGGAGACCTTGGCACAGAGCCCAGGAAGACACTGAGTTTGATCTCAGCCCATGGGAGAAACTTCCGACACAAGGAGAGGAATTGCAAATTACCAGGAAGTGAAAATAGTAGTTTAACGCAGTAGAACACGCAAAATTCAGTAGATTTAGGATTCTTAGAATAGAGGTAAATGGGGGACAAGATGGTGGAATTTGGGTTGTACCTCGNGTAAATAACCTGCACGTAATTATCTGTATAAATGTGAGTTGACATCCCATCAGGGGCAGCCCCCTCATGTCTCAGCCGCTGTCCGGACCTCGGCTGGGAGCGGAGAAAAACTCTGAGATATCAAATAATAAACAATTTGAGAAATCAGAAAACAAGGCCTTGAGGACTCCGCTTCTTTGTACCAACGTGACTCGGGGCTTTTAGAGGGCAAGGACTTTAAACAACCTGAATCTTGGGTGAGAAAACCAACCCGAGACACCTCTGATCCCCTGCCCACCCCTGGTGCTCGACAGCAGGTTGCACTGGACACTCCAAGGCAAGATTAGCAGCGCCAAGACAATCCGCAAGAAAAAAAAAAAGAGACAAATTTCCCCGCTGGAAATTTGGGGAGGGGGGCTGGGGGAAAGGAGAAGGGGCATGAAATCTCCCCCCTATTAAAGCAGTGGGGGAGGGATGCTGTTTGTGGAGCTCTCGGCTTTGTAGGGCGGGAGACGGAGGAGTAAATCCCTTGCACCCCACGCCCCGTGGGGCTCCGGGGGTGGGCTGGCACAATTGCCGGGATGCGGGGAGGAGCCCACCTGGGGACAGAGATAAGGGCACGGGCGGGGGGATTGCGGTTCTGCAGCATAAGCCGGCGGAGTTATCAGGGCAGAAACTCGGCTTCTATTACCATGCATTAGAATAGATTAGCGGGCAGAGCAATTAGCGGCCTCGCTCCGTTTGGCGACGTGACAGGGGCGGTGGGAGAGGCGGCTCTGGCAGGGCAGCGTTATCCCCCTCCCCAAAAACTGCAGCCCAAGGACGAGGATGGAGTTCTGCCCTTTCACCCCGCTGGGACATTGAGAAGAGCAGCAGGGCGAGCTTTGGATGGTGGGCTGAAACTTTTTGTGGCTCGCAGGTCCCTTAAAAATCACCCTGAGGAGATGTAAAGCTCCAAAAAGGAGTGAATTTCAACTTGGCTTTGAGTTATTTCTATGTGTCTCTTTGAAAAAAAAATCCACAGGCCACTTGGTGCCCAAATAACACCCATTAAAAAATCCCACTGCTGCTTCTTCTTCATCCTCTTCATCTTCTTCACCATCTTCTTCTTCTTCTTCC
>VWZU01004229.1:4433-35979 GCA_013397095.1 Sterrhoptilus dennistouni
AAAAAAAAAAAAAAAAAGGAAGAAGTTTGTCCTGCTGTACTTTAGTTTTTAGTGCAAGTCTGCTCGGGGTGAGGTGTTTTGCTCTGCCTGGCTGGCAGT
This sequence comes from Sterrhoptilus dennistouni, assembly GCA_013397095.1. Taxonomy (NCBI): domain Eukaryota; kingdom Metazoa; phylum Chordata; class Aves; order Passeriformes; family Zosteropidae; genus Sterrhoptilus; species Sterrhoptilus dennistouni. Next base: position 4,533 of record VWZU01004229.1, read on the forward strand.
GGGGCTGTGCCAGGGCCAAGGGGATGGCAGAGCCTCCCAGCTGCCAGGGATGCAGCTCCTGCCTGGGAATATTCCTGTGTGTTGCTGTTTGAAGTGTGGCTTCTCCCAGTTTAACTCATGCAGGAAAAACCTGGGCCCTGCAACTCTGGACTTCGAGTGGTGCCACTTCCACAGGACCCCTGGCTGAAGAAACTCCCCAGATGGAGTGGGTGAAGAGTGAAGAATCCTCAGATTTTCTGGAGTGATGAAAAAGAGAGCAGAAAAAAACATGTGGGAAATACTCCAGGTGGTGATGCAGCAGCTGTAGAGCTCAGGATGGCACCTGGAGAGCCCCTGGAAGCAGGAGAGCAGTCCCTGGGAGCCAAACTGGGGCATGGCTGTGGTGTCCTGGCTCAGGATGGCACCTGGAGAACCCCTGGAAGCAGGAGAGCAGGGATTGGGAGCCAAACAGGCATGGCTGTGGTGTCCTGGCTCAGGATGGCACCTGGAGAACCCCTGGAACCAGGAGAGCAGCCCTGGGAGCCAAACTGCTCTCCCAGGGGCACGGCCGTGTCCTGGTGTCCTGTTGTCCCGGTCCCTGTGGCAGTCCAGGCTGTGGAAGGGATGTCTGGAAGGCCTGAGCAGGCTCAGCACAGGCACAGCTGCCCCAGGCACACAGGAGCCCCATGCCAGCCATGCCCCTGGGAGGGCTCACCAGGCCAGAGAGGTTGCACTGATTTTATCCAGCCCATGGATCAGTGATGCTGCCAGGCTGGAGGATCCCAGCAGCCCGAAAGGAGCAGCTCTGCAAGGTGCTGAGCTGTGCCAGCTGCTGGTTTTGGCTGATTTGCACCAATTTAGGCAGCAGCTCTGCCTCTGCCTGTTTCCAGCACATCTGTGGGAGCCCAGTGTGGGTCCCCCAGCCAGAACCAGCCTCCCACCCCAAACCCAGCCCCTCATCCCTGCCACTGCTGCACCCAGAGTGGAGCTGATGGGGAGCCCATTCCCTGCTGCTTTCCAAAACCAGCTGGCTTCAAGGCCACCAAAGAGGAATGTTGTGATGCCAAAGAAAACATGAATTTGGAGGTGGGAAATGTTGGAATGCAGCTGGGACAGGCAGTGATGGGGTGCCCAGGGTGGGAACTTGTGGAGCAGACACAGGAGGGGGTTCCCAGGAGGGAGAGGGGCACACAAAGGAAGGGTCTGCAGGGAGGGACAGACCCAGAGCTGATGTTTGTCCTCCCAGCCCAACCTGTGCCTCCAACACTGCATTCCCAGGCAGCCTCCTGGAAAATAAAGCACTGATACTGTTTATTGAATATGATTGTTTATTGAGGATAATTCCTGCAAGCAGACCTAGAGTCTGAAGGGAGCTGTTGGTGAATGTTGACACCAGCCCAACAGTTCCATCGGTCCCAGCAATTACTTCCAACCATTTGGGAAAAATCCCAGCTGGACTGTTTTTATTTTGTCATAACTTTGTAAAAAAAACAACTCCTTTTCACACAGACAGGCGCAGTTTTGGAGTAGCTCATTTGGCTGCTGGAGGGGAGGGAGGCAGCGTTATTTTTCTCCTGGCACAGTGTGCCTCGTGGAAGGGGAAAATCAGTCACTCAGGAGCTTTTGTGAACAGGGATAGCTTTGGGTGCTGCCCTGGTCTGGCTGGCACCTGGCGGTGTGGGCAGCACCAGAGTGGAAGGCCCACTGTGTGGACTTCATTTCACTGCCTGCTGAGCTGTCCTGGGCTGCTTTTTGGAATTTCAGCTCCCACCTGTGCCCTGAGCAGTGGCATCTACACCAAGTCCTGCCCTGGACTCTGCTGGCACAGGAGCTCCCTGGCAGGGTCCTCAGCTTTGTGCCACAAAGGTCTGCCCACGGATTCTAGAGGCTGCACTTAAAATGCGTTTGCCCATTCAGCATTTATCAGTCCCAGGTTGGTGTCCAGGTCCATCCAGGTGTCTTTGCAAAGGGGAAAATGTTTGGATCCTTTGCTCTTGGGCTGCTGGTGCAGCTGTCCCATCCTCCCTGCCCACAAAGATTCTTCCCAGCTTTCCTTCCTGCCTCATTTCCTGACCCATCAAAGCAGGGCTGGACCTTCTGCCACGTTCCCCTTGAAGTGTCCAAGCTCTCAGCCTCGAGCTGCTGCACAGAGTTTGTCCTGTTGCCACTGAAAATGGGGAATTAAACTCTCTAACACTGTAATTTCAATATTAGAAAGTGGCATTACTTTATTTCAGCCCCAGGCATGTGGGGCATAACTCCCCATTACACACACCACACCTTGCTAAGAGACCAGTTTAAATCTATGTAACTTTTATATATTCAATACATTTCCCCAGACTCAGATTTATATGCTAAACACACTTTGAATTCTCTGCTTATTTAAACCACTTCTCGGAGTTTATTTTCATTGGAGTAGGGTTCTTTTGAGGTCTTGGGTGGCCGTTTGGGGAACACCCCATTCCTCCAAAGTTATTCTTTTTTGGTCACAGACCTCCGAAAACGTTTCTTCTCTTGGAATGTGCCCCATTGCTGCGGTCTGGCCAGGATAGTCCTTCTTATCAGCACCGCTCAGGCTCATAGTCTTTACAGCTCACATAACCATTTGCACACAGGACAAAGCCCTGTCGGGTAAACACAAAGGAATTCGCAAGACTTAATTAATTAAACACGACTTGTTACAATTTTTTTTTTTTTTCTCAACACTGAGACCACCATGGCCCTTGCCCACGTGGCAGGGAGAGGCAGGAAGCGGGAGGGAGGGGAGGGATGACCTTTCCCTTGCAAGGAGGAGGAGGCAGCAGATCTTTGGCTCGCGGGGTGAAGTTTGTTCCTCTTCCGTGCCGCATTTTGTTTCGTTTCCCAGCAGAGCCCTCCCTCGGGCGCCATGGCCGGGGCAGAGGCTGTGGCCGGGCTGAGGGAAGAGCTGACCTGTCCCATCTGCCTGGACATTTACAAGGACCCCGTGTCCCTGGACTGCAGCCACAGCGTCTGCAGGGTCTGCCTCAAGCAGCTGGCGCTGCAGTGCCCGGAGAGCCGTGCCCGCTGCCCGCTCTGCCAGTCGCCCATCGGGGAGGTGAAGCCCAACTTCCTCCTCCGCAACATTGTGCAGAGGTTCATGGATGTTCCTGTGAACCAAGAGGAAGAAGAGCAGGAAGGGCAGTGCGAGGAGAAAGGGGAAAGCTCGGACCAGCCGGAGAAGGTTGTGCTGTGTGATTTCTGCCTCCAGGATCCTCAGCCCGCAGTGAAGACGTGCCTGAACTGCGAAGCCTCCCTGTGCCGAGCCCACCTGAGCAAACACAACAGCGGGAACGCCCAGAGCCACATGCTGGTGGAGCCCTGCGATGGCGAGGTCCTGGCTGAGAGGAAATGCCCCAAGCACGGCAAACTCCTGGAGTGCTTCTGTGGGAGTGACTGTGAATGTGTCTGCGTCGTGTGCACCATCGTCTCCCACAAGAACCACAAGATCGTCAGTTTGGAGGAGGCTTTCAACGAAGCTCAGGTAAGAAAGAGGCTGTTGGGACAGTGGGACAGGCAAGGATTGCACCAGGAAAACCCCAGGGAGCTGCCCATGGCACAGGGGCAACTCCTGAGTTCCAGAACTGCAGACCCAGGATGAGGCTAAATTGCAATCTTTTATTCTTGGTTTTGTCCCGGATTCTCTCTGGGTTTGGCCCTTGATGAGATACAAAACAAGATACTATAAACGCTTTTTTCCTCTCCTGAGGGAAGAGTTTGGCCAAACTGGTGGGGCTGAGTGCTCGTGCAAGGTTTTAGCCCTTGGTGCACCTCCAAGCCAAAGATGAGCCTGAGCTGCACTTAAGCAAAGATAATTAATGACAGAGTAACAGAAAGAAAGGTGCCAGCAGAGGAAGTAGCTTTATATGTGGCTAGTGCACATGAACAGTTTTCAGCTTCAAATTGTCTTTTTTTGTGCTTGCAATTGTGGCATTTCTTCAGGGAAAAAACATTCCAGTAAACCTTTATCTACTGATTTGTCCTGAGAGCATGCAATGAGCAAATCTTTTGCAAGTCTAGCTTTAAAAAACTAAACTTAAAAACTTAAAAAACTGCTGATCTGCATTATGCCAGTCCTATCCTGATATCTCCTTCTGGTTATATTTGTAGATATCTTATCCTGGAACTCTGGAAACACTGAAAAAACATGAAGCTGCACTGGATCAAGCCATAGAAAACCTGCTGAAACAACTGGAGAGACTAAAGGTTTGTTTCAAGGTCCCATATCACCTTAGGGTGGTTGCTTGCTGGTAAATGATGAGATAAAGAAAACTTTTGCCTTTACCCAGATCATGGATTTCAAAGCTTTTTTAGTTCCCCGGTGGTTTTTCATGTATTTTTGAGGTTTCTTCTTTGAGGAAGGATGATGCATAACTTTTTTTATCAGTCTGGGAGGTACAGTCTTAGTTAAGCTTGAAAGTCTGTGCCTCTTGATGAGTAGTTGGTGTGTGGCTTTTTTATTTTTCCAAGTTTCAACAATTAGTTACTTCTCTTGTCCCAGAAAAAAGTGAGAGCTCTTTCTGAGTGAGAGTCATGTGGAAAATGTCCCTTACAATTTTGAAATTGTTTTCTTAATAGAGTGAGGACAGCCAGCGGAGGGCACAGCTGGAGAAACTGTTCAAGGAGATGCATCAGAAGCTAGAGGATAAAAAAAGAGAGGTCCTGAAAGTTTTCAATGACTATGAGGAGCAACAAATTGGTCGGATTCAGACAGAGATGAATAATCACAAGAAGGAGAAGGCTTCAGCCAGCCATGATGTTCAGGAGCTGGAGGCTCTGAGAAATCAGAAGGACACACTTCTTTTCACCAAGGTACCTATCAGCATCTCCCTTCCCAGAGACACAGAGCTCCAGGCCTGGCCTGTGCCTGCACTTACTAATTCTGCTTTCAAAATGTCTTTACAGGCTTTTGCAGCAATTAAAGCCAGGTAAGCTCTTCCTGAGGTTTAATATCTTTATTGTGATCTGGATGAGGGGATGGAGCGCACTCTCAGTAAGTTCACAGACAGCACTAAGCTGGGCAGGAGTGTGGATGTGCTGGAGGGCAGGAAGCTCTGCAGAGGGATCAGGACAGGCTGTATCCAAGGCCAGCAGTGTGAGATTCAATGAGGCAAAGTGCCAGGTCCTGCACTGTGGTCACAACCATCTCGTGCAGTTCCAGGCTGGGCAAATAGTGACTGGAAAGCTGCCTGGCAGGAAAGAAACTGGGAATGTTGTTCAGTGTTGGCTGAACATGAGCCCAGGTGGGCAAGAAGGCAAATGGCACCTGGCCTGTCTCAGCAATAGCAGGAGCAGGGCAGTGACTGTCCCCTGTGCTGGCACTGCTGAGGTCACACCCTGCGTGCTGTGAACACTTCTGGGACTTTCAGAGGAAAAGAGACACGGAGGGGCTGGAGCGTGCCCAGGGAAGGGAATGGAGCAGCTAAAGGGAGCTGGGAAAGGGGCTCAGCCTGGAGAAAAGGAGGCTCAGGGAGGACCTTGTGGCTCTGCACAAGTCCCTGACAGGAGGACTGGGGGGGTCGGGCTCTGCTCCCAGGGAACAGGGACAGGAGGAGAGAGAACGGCCTCAGGCTGGGCCAGGGGAGGCTCAGGGTGGACAGCAGCAGGAATTTCTCCATGGAAAGGGTGCTCAGGCCTTGGAAGTGCCCAGGGAGGTTTGGAGTGCCCATCCCTGGAGGTGTCCCAGGAAGGGCTGGAGGTGGCACTGAGTGCTCTGGGCTGCGGACAAGGTGGGGATTGTCCTTGGAGGTCTTTTCCCACCTCAGTGATTCTGTGATTCCTTCTGCATGTTTTAGGACACACAAGCCACTTCCTAGTATGGATGGTGTGACAGTGCCAAACCCACCCATTACTTTGGGTAAATTAACAACAGATGCTATTCACCATTCTTTCTACAAATTCCTCACAAACATGGAGCACTCCTTTAGGCCACCGCCGCCGCCACGTTCGGCATTTTCAGGACATCCTGGTAAGTGGCTCATTTCACTATGTCAAAAGCAAGATGGAGAAGTCCATAAAACATTTTGATGACAGAACTTTAATGAGACCCCAAGTACACTGAGTACCTCTAGGAGTGCTAATTCCTTAACACTGTACGCTTTTTTGCACATGTGTGCAAATTTTATGCTGTATGTATAAAACACTGCATTTAACACTGTGTGCTTATTTGCACATGGGAGCTGATCCTGGGATTCAGGGCTTTGGGGCATGCCTTGAATACACCTTGCTAAACCAGGCTATGGATAAAGAGGCTTGAAAGTCCCAGGAGTTTTCTGAGAGGATTAAGAAGAAGAATACCTCTGTGGCATCCTTTTGATTCAAAGGGAAAGTTGAGAACACATCACAGCAGCAGCATGGTGGAGTTTGCTTAGGACATAAATAACCTGCTCTTTCTGTGTAAATACTTGTATTCCTTTGCAATGCTTTGTAAGCTCAGCCCACAGTCCCAGAGCTGTGCACAGTGGGACACTTGTCTAACTGAATTGATGAAATGAGAGTTCCCTGGGTACAGCTCTCTGGATGGGGCTTCAGCCCTCACTGGCAGCAAGCCTCGGGTCAGGACAGAGACAAACTCCAAATCTCCACAATTATCTGTTAATCATAATGCTTTTTTTTTCTCTTTAGGTCCCTTCTCATTTGGTGATGATACAACATACCATGCTACTGGGGCTGGGTCATTCAGTGGTTTTTATTTCAGGTAGCCTAACAAAATACAAATTCAGTGGCAATCATAATGGTACCAATCATAGAAAGGAGGGAAAAGAGAGAGAAAACCCAGCTGAAACTAACGATGCATGGTACAAGTGCTCCTCCATCACCTACTGTCTGATGTCCAGCCACTGTTCCTGAGCAGCAATTGGCTCCTTCTGGCAATCTCCCCCTAGTTCATATACTGGGCATGGTGTTCTGTGGTGTGGAATAATCCTTTGGCCAGTTTGGGTCACCAGCCCCAGCTGTGCTCCTTCCCAGCTTTTTGTGCACCTCCTCGCTGGCAGAGCATGAGGCTTGGAAAGGTCCTTGGCTCAGGTTAAACACTACTCAGCAACAGCCAAACATCAGTGTGTTATCAGTATTATTCCCTACTGAACCCAACACTGTACCAGCTGCTGAGAAGAGAAAGAATTCTATCTATCCCAGCCCAAACCAGGACAGGACTCCAATACACACAGTGCCATCCCAGATGTGCAGGGCAACCAGAGCTGCTGGAGGAGGACACCACCAATGAGAGCTGCTGGAAGCTTGGAATTGTTTGTGCCTGGTTTGAACGCTGCCTGCAAATGCCTCACAATTACCTCTGTGAGTTCCATAGGTTAAAGACATCATCAACGGCAGAGGAAACACTGTCTTTTTATGATGTGTCTGTCAAGGCTGGACATCCTGCTAAGAGCTTCAGGCTTATAGAGACAGGAGCCATCCCTTTGAAGTATCCCATCCACGCTGCCACCAGCAGGTTGAAGCTCCTGTAGTGATGTGGGGACAAGGTGTTATTTTGTATTTCCAGGCCTGGAAATTGTGAGCCTTGCACGGAGGCTGTGCTAAGCCAGCATATCAGAAATTGGACTGTGGGCTGCTCTGACAAGGGGGTAGATCACAGCACCCTGCCTCTTCCTGCAGGAGTTCCTAAGAGTTCCTCTTTTATTTGTTCTCTTAATCATAATGGAAATACCGTTAAGTTGCTCATTTTTGCTCAGCTGTATCAAATACTGTGTTGGCTTCATGTTATTAAAGTGATGTTCTTAGCCTGCAAAACGCGATGGGAATTTATTTTATCTAAAAGTTGACAGCACAACATTAACTGCTACAGAACGAGACAGCAGCAATACTGATCTTTGATCTAAGGCAGCAGCTTTTGCCTTTGCCACCTCTTTCCATCCTGCACATCCAGTGCGGGAGCAAAGCTGCCCTGGGAGGTGAGCAGAGACTGGACAACATTTTCTGCTGGAGACGGAGGGGAAACTTCCCGAAGTGGCTTCCACAGTGTAGGGAAGGGTGGAGCCGGCAGAGGGAACATTTCTGGCATTTCCCTGGCAGTGGGGCGGAGGAAGGGCTTGGAGGGGAAGGGCTTGGAGCCTCTGGGTTCCCGCCTCTGGTTTTAGTTTCGTTTCTCCCGCTGCAACCATGGCAAAAGCTGGGGAGGGATGTGCAGGGGCCGGCGGCCTGGAGGCCGAGCTCACCTGCCCCATCTGCCTGGGGCTGTACCGGGAGCCGGTGTCGCTGAGCTGCGGCCACAACTTCTGCCGGCAGTGCATCGAGGAGGTGCTGGGAACTCCGCACAATCCCCAGGGCCCCTCTACCTGCCCCGTATGCAGGGCCCACCTGGGGCCCACCGCGGAGCTGCACAACAACTTCAAGCTTGGCAACATCATGGAGGCGTTTTGGGCCATCACCTCCAAAGGGCAGCAGGCTCGAAGGGAAAGCCTCGAACAGGAGGAGGAAGGCGCCGAGAACGGGGAGACAGGCCTGGTTCCCTGTGAGCACTGCCTGGATGGGCCCCAGCCGGCCGTGAAAACCTGCCTGGTTTGCGAGGCTTCCCTGTGCCAGGCCCACCTGAGCAAACACAACGCCAAGGGTTTCCATCAGGAGCACGTCCTGGTGGAGGTGGGAGCGGGCCGGGCGGAGGAGAGGAGGTGCGGGGATCACGGCAAGCTGCTGGAATGCTACTGTATGTGGGAGGAGACCCTCATCTGCATCCTCTGCTCCATCGCCGGCACCCACAAGGGCCACGCGGTCGTCACCATGAAGGAGGGACACGACAAACAGATGGTGAGGAGCTCTTCCCTCCTCATGGCCCCTGCCCTGGCCGCGGGAAAGGAGGGAAGGCGCAGGGAGGGCTGGGGGGCTCTCACTGGGAATGGGGATGGGTGTGAGGGCAGCTCCGGCGATTGCCTCTCCTCCGCAGCAAGGGAGTGACGCATTGAGCTGGAATTCGCTTTTCATTCCCTTCCTGCGTGTTGCCAGAGGGAGTGAAAGTCTAGCTTTAAAAAACTAAACTGACCGCTAAGCAGAGGGAGAAGAGCGGGGAGAGGTACTGACCGCTAAGCAGAGGGAGAACGGGTCAGTCCCTCAGGCTGCGGGGCTTTCACAAGGGATGGGTGTGAGGGCAGCTTCGGCGATTTTCTCTCCCCCCCCAGCAAGGGACTGGTGCATTGTGCTGGATTTGGCTTTTCATTCCCTTCCTGCGTGTTGCCAGAGCAGTGTGGGCCGCTAAGCAGAGGAGAAGAGCGGGGNCCAGCAAGGGAGTGATGCATTGTGTTGGAATTTGCTTTTCCTTCCCTCCTGCGTGTTTCCAAAGTCTAGCTTTAAAAAACTAAACTGACCGCTAAGCAGAGGGAGAAGAGCGGGGAAAGGTGTTTGTGGCTGGCCGGGATGGGCGCGGGTCAGTCCCTCAGGCTGTGGGGCTCTCACTGGGAATAGGGATGGGTGTGAGGGCAGCTCCGGCGATTGCCTCTCCCCCCCAGCAAGGGACTGGAATTGGCTTTTCATTCCCTCCTGCGTGTTGCCAGAGCAGTGTGGGCCGCCAAGCAGAGGGAGAAGAGCGGGGAGAGGTGTTCGGGGCTGGCCGGGATGAGCGCGGCTCAGTCCCTCAGGCTGTGGGGACGCGGCAGAGCCGGCGAGAGGCTGGGCCGGCCCACAGCAGCGACCGCCGGCCGCCCTCACTGCGCTGTTCACGGCCGGGATTGTGAAATATTCCTGTAGGAATTAGAAAATCCCTCCCTCCGCAGAGTCCCCCGCAATGCCACTGCTACTGATGTTTAAGCAGGGAAGGGAGTTTTCCCTCTCGAGGTGTTTCCCTTGGGCTCGGTCCGTGCTGTAGCTCGGTGGGGATCACGGTCTGCCCCCAATAACCGGTGACAGGGTGAGGGGACACAGCTTCAGGCTGTGCCGGGGAGGTTCAGGTTGGACATCGGGAGGAATTCCTTAACTGAGAGGGTTGTTAAGCATTGAAAGGAGCTGCCAAGGGAGGTTTGGAGTCCCCATCCTTGGTGGTGTCCAAGGAATGACTGGATGTGGGACTCGGTGCTCCGAGCTGGGTGACAAGGTGGGCATTGGTCACAGGCTGAACTCGATGGGCTGGGAGGTCTTTTCCAGTTTCAGTGATCCTGGGATTCCTCCTTCTGCCACAGATTTTGCACAGCCAATGTCCCAGCAGATACAAGAGACATGGGGCCTCCATGTTCCTGCCTCTGAGTCCAGCTGCTGTCCTTGAAATACACCAGAATAGCTGAGACTGAGGGGATAAAATGCATTTCCTGTGCTCACTCACTGCCTTGTATTTGAAATATCTGGGCTGGATTTACAGTCCAAGCAAAAATCCTGCAAGAACCCAGTGCTTGGGCAGGAAATGGCTCTCTCTGCACGTCAGGACAGGTCACAGCCTCCTCAGGAATTAGCAGGAGCATCCTTTGCAGTTATATGAATTGCAGACTAACTTCCTCCCCCAAGTTACATATCAAAATTTCAAGCAGAAGTGGGATGTGTGAGACAATGGCCGTTTCAGCAGCTCCACAAACTGTCAGTCTGGTTTGAACCTGTTCCTGCTGGGAAGTTCACTGCTTGTCTTTCCTCCTGCCAGGTTAAACTCTCCAACACCATGGAAGAGCTGCAGAAATCTAAAAGTGATTTCATTACTGCCCTCGAAGAGTTTCGGGAACGTGAGAATCAGATCAAGGTTGGTCTCCAGATTATTGCTAATTCAGAGCATCTTTCCTCCACAGTTTCCCAGCAATAAGTGATGGTGACTGTAGCATTAGAAGCAGATGAATAGAAAGGGGAAAGAGTGGTTTGAGAAACTGCCAGAAGCCAAGCTTTATCACACCTTCCAGCTCCTCCACAGGAGGAACAGTTGGGGAATTCCACCCTGTATTGTGGTTGCACAGAACAGATTGCAGGCCTGGCAGCCCACAGACTGTACATAAGATCATGTATTTTTAAAGTTTTCTACCTGTTTAATAAAAGAAAAGCAATTTATATCTACAAGTGGGATTGTCAGTGTGGACCAGTAAGCTCTCACATTTGGTAGCTGAAATTCATCTGACTTTGTTAGTATACCAAGATTAATTTTGAAAAGCCTCTGTTGAATCAGATATTCTGGGCAAAAGTTTATTATCTGCTTCCTTCCAAAGCCAGTGGGAAGGACAGATGCAATCCTAATTGATAAGCAGAGACACTAAACTGAAGGGTGGAATTCCTGAGTCACTGCTTCTTTTTCTTCTCTCTTCCTTTAGACCTATAACAAAACACTGGCTTCTAAGCTGGAAGAGCTGTTTAATGGTATAGAGGCAGAGCTTCATGAGAGAAAGACAAGGATCCTGGGTGACATTCTGTCTAATGAGGAAAAAGAACTGCAAGTTGTTGCCAGCATGAGGAACAAAATGGAACAGAAGAGAGACCAGGCTGAGGAGAATCTTCAGGCTTTGCAGAAGATAAAAGAGCAACCAGATGTTTTCCTCTTCTTCAAAGTAAGCAGTGGTATTCTGCTTTTCTTCATGGATCTCCCTATTTCTCAGCCAGGTGACCTTTCTGAAAATCACAGTAATGATATTTTCCCTTTTTTTCCTTTCTTTTTCTTTTTTCTCTTTTTTTTTTTTTCTTTGCAATCCTCTTGGTAGGATCTGAAGCCGGTCACAGACAGGTATGTTCCACTTCACAACCCTTGTTTTCTTCTTTGAAAAAATGTGGTGTTGATAACTGGGATCAAACCCCACTGCCTGTGCCCCTCAGTCCCAGCACCCTGTGCTGCAAAGCTGCTCCCTGTTCCAGCTGAGCCAGAGGGCACCACATCCACACACTTAACAGGCATGGAGAGATCCCTCCCTGCCTGCTGTTACATTTATCCCTTTAAATTTCGGTTTCCTGGCTGGATTCTGATGAAAACCACTGGCTTTTATTACCAGAAAACTGTTTTTTATCAGAGATGAAGCCCCTCGGGTTCAGTTTGCAGTAGCACTGTCTTGGATGCACATTGGTGACCCTCCCTCAGCTGAGTTCCCAGGGAACAGCCTTTGACAGCAGAGGTAACCAGCTCATTTCCCACCGAGTTTTTGACTTGTGGACAAGCTTGGCAGCTAGAAAGATTTATTATCACTTTCTCTTGCAAGTGATACCTTTAATTTATAACTCTTCCTATGCAATGCCTGGGTGTCAGCTGTAATTCAGTGACACCAACATTTCCAGATCCACCAGAGGCTTTTGCAGCAGCACTGGAGGCTCCAGCTGCACGAAGGGCTGGCCCAAACATCTGCCTGGCATTTGAGATGTGACCTCTGTAACTTGCACAGGTTAAAGCTGAATTCAGACTGGGGTTGTAAGGAGAATTTAGGATCACTGTGTACCTCAGGGCTGCAGCTGGGTCTGTTACTCACAGCTGTGCCACAAGTCACATCCTAGGCCGTGGGATCCAGATAACTTTCCAGAAAGCTGGACACCATTTAATATGTTTGGCATTCTTGTTCTGTCACTGCTACAACAGTAAAAGGCTGCCTGCAGCAAGTCAAGGCCGTGTTCACACATGGGGATAATCAAAACAACTCCTCCTCTCTCATTATCAGCATTTGAAAGTTCCAGTGCAGGTTGGTAAGGGAAAGGCATTGCCAAATAAATAACAGAATGTAACAATTGGAATTCAGCCTTCACAAGGGGCTGTTAACCCAGTAATTCATGTTGCCAAAGCACTCTCCTCTTTGCAGACTGTGTCCTAGTGAAGAATTGTGTTACCTCTGCCTGCTGGGTGGTTTTCCTTGGTGCAATGACTCTCTGTGCCATAGGATTGCGAGTCTGGATCTGGACACTGAGACTGTGGAAGTGGAGGAAGTGGAGCTGGATTGGAGCATGGTTGCCCGGTACAAAAGGGTGGAAAAGCAGCTGCTGTCACAGCTGGACTCTCTGTTGGAGGACGTGCGGGGTGAGCAGCCCCAACCCCAATCCCAGCTCCTTCCACCAGAGTGAGGGGCTGCTGTGGGGTCCTCACAGAGCTGGGGAGGGGGCAGGGGACAGCTTTCTGTGGATTACAAGGGCAAGGTTTGCTCCTAAGGCCAGTTTGTCCTCTCTCTGATATGGTTTCCTGCTCCCATCCGCTTCCCAAGTTCTGTATGCTCAGTCCTGCTGTCAGGAAATGGCCTCTGTTTGCCCAGCCCCATCCCCTCCTGGTTTATCTCTGACCATGAGATCCAGGGGGACAGTACCCAGCCCTAAACTTGAATTCATTGCCAGGTTTGTTAACCATTAATCATTCTTCTTTTTTTTTTTTTTTTTTTAGAGAAACTCACCAACTTAAACAAAGCAAAGAAGGAGCAGGTAAATCCTTTTCTTTACTTAAAAAATGTTCCCTGAAAATTTCTCCAGTTGTTCATTTAAGGAGTGTGTGTCCTGCACTTTCCTGGTTCAGTTTCAAGGAGACCTAAGCAGAGTCTCAGGCCTAAGACTGTCCTTCACCTTAAAAGAAGAGAATCAGATCTATTCCCATCTCCTATTCTGCTATTAACAAGATGTGATTTGTGTTTTACAAGGCTCTAACACTGAACACCATTTCTTTACAGTGAGGCTTCACCTACTGATAGCTCTCCAGAATATAAGTGTTCAAAAATACCATTTATTCCTCAGGACTCTGGCTTGGGGCAGTGAGCCTTGCAGAGAAAATCTCCCACCTAACAATATGATCAGCATTTTGTTGCAGGTATCTGCTGTCCTTGCCAGAGCGTGCAGCCTCAGGGCACAGCTCTTGAAATCTGCACTGGGCAGAAATCTCTGGGAACTCACCAGGGAAATAATTTATCCTCAGCCTCAGGGAGACACTGGCTTTGCTTCAGCACTCAGGAAAACTCTCAGCCTGTTCCAAGGAAAGACCACAGAGGGGTTCCCACCAACTGGGCAGGAGCTGGAGCAAACCCAGTACCTGAAAATGTTCCCTAGACAAATCCAAATGCTGCAGGAAATGTGTGAACAGTACTTCTCTGCAATTAGCACTAGTCCAGTGCTCAAACTTGTATCTGCTGGGCACAGCAGGGCATCTTTTTCACAAGCTTTTTAAAATAAATGTTGTTTAGAAGTTATACAAAAGATTTTTTTAAATTATTCTTTTAATTGCTGCAACTAAAGTTCAGTTTGAAAATTATTTTCTTCTTAATTTGTAAATTCAAAAGAAAAATCTTACTTTCTTCACCACTTCACCACTTTTTTTCTCCACTTTGGAGCAAATCTAGATGTATAATATTTAATCAGTTTATATGTCCATTTATTTGTCTTGTGAGCTCAGTCAGTGGCTGTGCTCTATACAGAACCAGACAGTCACTCAAAACAGGTCAGGGAAAAGAAATATTTTCTTCTGAGACAAGGCAATGCTCTACTTGGAAGCAACTTGTCAAATGTGTTATAAAATATTACTTTATTTTACAGTAAGTGAAACTTTTTCATCTTGTTTATTCCTACTGCAGAAAAGCATTGTTGAGGAGAAGCAAGATAGATATTACTTGAACAACACGTTCATGAAATTGGATTATGTCAAGCCCAAACATAAGAAAGAAGACATGTTAAAGAAATATTGGAAATGATATGGAAAGAAAAACTTAAATATTATCCAAAATTACCTCTAATAATGAGAACCCGCCGCATGTTTTGATCTCCCCTCCTACCTTGCATTCAAATCAATTCTGTAACAAATGAAATTTTTTTTGTAACTCTAAGAATTAACATGAACATAACAAAGTCTCCAACTGCTGCTGCATTGCAAACTGTGGACTGTATCACCTCATGGGTCTAATTATATTTTTTATGGTGATTTGTGGTGACTCTGTTGTCACTATGTAGCTGAATAACCAAATAAATGACTTTAGATACACATAAGCTGGAGGATTTCTTACCACCACCAGGAATTAGCTGTTGAGAGCATTTTTTGTGGGCAGACTGCCAGGAAATCAAGGCTGAAGTTCTCTGTGCTTTTACAGAGCACTTGTGGCTACAAACTCTGTTCTGTCACTTGTGATAATCAACACGTACCTGATTTCAGGGATTAAAAACAAACACAGCAGTCCATCTGAGCTTTAGAGTAACATCTCTGTTCCTGGTTTAAATGGCCCCTCCAGGCTGTGCTGTGTGCCCAGCCCTGGCTCTGCTGCACCCATCAATTGTCAGCACAGCAAAAAGCTCCTGGCCAAATTTTGGGAGCTCAGCAGTTGCTCAAGGTGACTTTGCAAATATTCCTTCCTTGCTGGAAGCCAGCAAGGCACAAAGGGCAGTTGCTCTCAGCCACTGAAATGAGGCAAAAGAGATGAGCCTGTCCTTCAGCACTTTCCCCCACTCGGGTTTCTCTCTGGCTGCCAGCTGAAGGAGCTGGGAGCAGCCAGTGCAGGTCAGTGCTGCTGCTGCAGAGTTCCTGCAGTGCTGCAAATCCCTGCACACAGCAACCCTCACTCAAACGTGGGATTTGTTACCCTGCTGCAGGCTCACAAAGCTTTTGGCTGAAAATGAGCATCTGGGAAGGTGGAATTTGTGAGTTAGATGCCGAGTTGATGGTGCAGTTTAATTCCCCCATGCATTTGCTTGTTTGCAAAGAGCCTCCTTGGAGTTTGTGATTTGTTTTAATGTTCCATGCCTTAGCCTTGAGGAAGCAAAGAGCTGAAAGACTGGATGAAAGCAGGGTGAGAAAACATACTGATTCCAGCAATTATTTAAGTAAGCCTTCTAACACACATCAACACACTGAAAATTTTATCACCTAATTACTTCTTGACTCTAGGTGACAACATTGGACTGTGACACACTGAGAGTGCAGCAATTCTGCACAGATGTTTGTGCAGACCACTCTTTCTTGATTGCAGTATAATTCTCCTGAGATGTGGACAGAGATTATTTCTTTTTGATATCTTTATGGCTTAATTATTTTGAATACCTAACAACTCTGATTCATTGCATCTTTCCTTTTGTATTACGCCCTCTCCCCTCCAACCACTCAATTTTTACTTGGCATTTGTCTCATCCTTGATGGAAGCCTTTAAAAGCAGCTCATTTTAGCTCTTCTTTTTTGGTTTTGCCAAGCATTGAATGATGTGACTGAATTAAATTAAATGCATTTCAAGCATTAGGATGGGCCTGTTTCTGTTACTTAGTCTGATGGGTTTTCTAAGTAAGTCAGACCTGCCACACATAGATCTCTGTGTGTGTGACATTAATGAGGGCCTTCCAAGCCCAGCAGGTCAGGATGGGGAGGAAGGTTTGTCCCAGCTCTGACAGAACTCACACATGGGAACCAGGCAGTTCCATCTTCTCCATCCCCAAACTCAATGCAACAATGTGCAAATTCAGGCCTGAATCTCAGTGCACTGCGAGGGAGGGAAGGGCAAGGAGAGAAAATAACTCCTTTTTAACCACTCTCAGCACAACCCAGCCATCCTCCCACGGAGCTGCACCAGCAGGACCAGGGCACTGGGCAGGGAGGTGCCAGGAGGATGGGACTGAAGGCTGGGAGCCAGATGGCACAAAGCAGCTTGGGGAAATCACAGGCTTCCTTTATCTGCTGAGTGATAACACTGAGCTGGGAGCTGGGAAAGACTGGGAAGAGTCTCTGCCTGTGGGATTTATGGCCAGAGGGCTGATAACACCACCACAGGCAGCCTGCAGAGCAATGTGCCAGGCGGTACCAGGGCACTGGACAGGAGCTGCTGGGCAAAAGGCAAGGAGGGAGGGCTCCCAGGGCTGCTCAGGAGTACCTGCTCAGTGAAATAAAGCCATTTCCAGCATTATTTTGCAGTCTGACCAACTGGTTCTGTGGAGATTTGATATTCCACAGATGATGTGGTGACCTGGGGAAGCTGCAGGTTTGCCAGGCAGGCTGATGGGATGGGCAGATGGCACACGCTGGCATTTGTGTGCCAGCAAACCCCAGGGCCTTGGCAGGAGATTCTGGAGCGTGAGGAACCCAGAGGCACATTTCTCCAAGGCCAAAGATTCCCTCAGCACAGAAATATATTAACCATAAAGCTTAATATACCTCAAGAAGAGGAAAGCAGTTGGAAGTGAAATGATTTAATTATCTTAAATAATTGCTTGGATTGTTTCCACCCATTTTTTAGAGAATCAGTCTAAAAGTAAGAAAAAAAAGAAGGCCAATATTTTTTAGATCCAGAAAAATAATAATGCTTGGGATTCTTTTATTTTAATATCATGTTCCAAGAAGATATTATTTCCCTGTTTCTTCCATGAAGACATGATGTATTGGATGATCCAAGTTTTTTTTCCACAGCCTGTGCTTCTAGAACAAGAATAAAGATGCTGGAATACCGTTTCTTGGGTTTGTGATTTCTTATTAAGATTCTGCAGAGTTCCTAAACAAAAAGCTTTGAATGCTTTTGTCATAGCTGTCACTCCTCCCAAGGATTTGCTCTGGTTGTCTTGGAGTCACCATATACTTCAAACTCAATTATAACTCCCGTGGAAGTCCCTAAAGGGATTGGGAAGTCAGCCACTGATGTTTTTGACAATGGACAGTCAGGGGAGAGGGAGGGAGCTCTTCTATTTCCATTGCAATTGTCTGTTCTGGTTACCATGACATCTAATAAACCCTCGTGGAGAAGGGAAATGTTTTCAATGGGAATATCCAGCATTTCTGCAGTCAGATTTACAGCATTTGCTTAACACTGAAAGACAAGAGCATGAATTCTGCAGGCTTGAAGTTGGCTGCATTTGCTCCAACCGTGCATTGATGGGGTTTTCTGACAGCTCAAGGCTCCACCTGGAGTGCAAATATTGGGCAATGTTTGACTTCAGATGAAACGTCTGCTTTTCTGTGCAGCAGGGAAGGGAAGGGAAGGGAAGGCAGACAGGGCTGGGCATGACCCTCCAACCTTGAACCTCCAGCCCAGAGATAAGAGCAGAGCACTCAACAAAAACCTGGGATTTTAAATACCCACATGGCCAAGGATCCTTCATCCAGCTTTCTAATGAATCCCAGTGGTACCTTGGAGCAAAAAGAGACCAGAGAGTGTCACACTCCCACACCTGCACAAAGTTTAACCTCACTTCACCTCACATTATCAACCCTACACTTTCTTTCTCCAGGCAGGAACTGACAGAACGAGAGGACACAGGTTTAAGCTGCGCTAAAGGAAATATAGGTTGGATATTAGGGAAAAGCTTTTTACGGAACGGGTGATAAAGTGCTGGAATGGTTTGCCTGGGGAGGTGGTGGAGTCACCATCCCTGGAGGTGTTTAAGGACAGACAGGATGTGACACTCAGTGCCATGATCTAGTTGAGATGTTAGAGCTGCGATGGACTCGATGATCTTGGAGGAGGTCTCTTCCAACTCTGTGATTTCAAAGGGTTGAAAGCCAAGTAAAGGATCAGGAACAACTTTTCCCCAGCTCCGCACACGGAGAATCATTTCGGAAGTGACCCGGGCCGGGGCTGGAAGGGGCGCGGCTCTGCCCGGAGCGGGGCGGTGCTGCCCGGGGCGGGCGCTTCTTCCGTCTGTCCCTCCGTCTGTCACTCTGGGACTCTGTCTGTCTGTCTGTCTGTCTGTCCGCCGGGGAGCCGCGGGCGGTGAGTGCCGAGGGAAGGGGGCGGTCAGGGCGGGGGGTCCAGCCCTCCAGAGCAGGAGGAGAGGAGAGCAAAAATACTCATGGAAACCATAAGGGGAAGCTGGGTAGGAAGGCAGCGAGGACCCCCAGGGTGAAAGTGAATGTTGCCTTAAAAACTCAATTATTGCTCTCGCTTCCCTTTTCGCTTTGGCGGGACAAGTAAATGTAAATTCCAAAGCGCTCGGCAAAACCCTGCGGCTTCAGGAGGTGCGGGGGTTCTCCTTGGAAGTTTCTATTAATTTTATTGCGTTTTGTTAATTAAAACACAGCATTACCCAGCGCGATGCCGGTGGGTTTCCATTGGGACAGGGCGGTCTCTCCCATCCCTGTGGATGGATCCGTGGTGGGAGGGATGCCCTGGGCTGAGCCGGCAAATTCCTTTGGGCAGCTCTTCCTCAGCCCATCCTCAGCCTCCCACCTTTCCCTGCTGATAGAAAAGATTGGGGGAAAGGCTCTAACACGGGAATAATTTGCTGAAAGGGCCTTTTGGTAAACTCTCCCTAAGAAATGCGGGTTGGGATGGGTCCTGCTGGAGGGATCTGCTTCACCCAGGGCAGGGCAGGGAACACACTCAGCTGCCCTTGGGAGCTGACAAAACTCCCCTGGAATATCTGCCTGCCAGCAGGGAGCCACATTCTATGAGATCTTCCCCAAAAATGCTGGAGGCTGCTGCTGCTGCTCGGGAGAAAAGAGGAGATCCCGCATTTGGAGCAGGAGCAGATCCCACATTTCACAAGAATGAGGTTTTATTGTCTGGTTTTGCAGGTTTTTCCCATATGAGTGGATGGCTGCTGGTCGTTGTGCCAAAAAGTGAGGCAGCTCTGTTTCCACATGTGTTCCCTCAAACGTGGTTTTCATTATTCATGTTATTTTCAGCCCTTTGTGGAAGTCGATGTTTGTGGCTCGGATGTTTTGCAGGAGGATATGAAGGATTTAGTCAAATTCCCAGGTGCAGGCAGTGTTGTTCCAGTGCTTATCTGGGTGTTATCATGATAATATTGAATTTCCTTGTTGCTCCACAACAGTAAAGACATTATTTGAAAAAGGCCGTTGTCCAACAAGAGAAAGGTCAAAGATTTAGTTGTCAAAATGCTGTGATCTGCTTTCCTGTTGTATTCTTAGGGGGGCATTTGCTAAGGGCCCAGCTCTGGTTCAGTCTGTGTGGAATTTGGATTTCTGATTCTGCTTCTCCTTTACAACTCTCCAGAAATTGTTCATGTCTTTTTGGATTAAGGATTTATGCATTAGTTTTTAGTGTGTTTGAATTCTCCTGTCTAGCAAGGGGTACATGATGGTGAGGGGTGATCACGCACAGTGATAACTTAAATGCAGAAAAATAAGGAAAACTGAGATGGATGTTGTAGAAAGAATACTTTTGATTTACTTTCTACTCTGAAATGCTCGCACCTGAAGTTTCACCTTGTTTCAGTCATTTCAGCAGGTGAGTGAGTTTCACAACCCATTTTTTTCTCTCACTCTCAAGGTGACTCTGATCTTGGACAAAAGAAGTCCAAGCCATCCCTGGGCTGCAGGTAGTGCTCCCCCAAAAACAGAAGCCAGGCAGATGCTGCCACATCCTGGGATCAGAAAGAAGGGCCCAGATGGGCTCCAGAAATAGTCTGGAGGTCTGATGACTATTAGAGAACTGCAGGACCTCCCTGCATCTTTATTTCATGGCGGTCAGTTGGTAACAGACACTGGAAATTTCCTCTGTCGTTTTTTTTTTTATCTGAAGTGAAGTTGGTGGCAACGAGACACCCCCTGAAAGGCCAAATGAGTGATAAAAGTGAATTCTGGGTTGTGCGTAAATAGCAGCTTTCAGAATAAAAACCACAGCAGCTCCTTTCTCCAGTTAAATGTACAGAATGTCCATCAGTGTCCAAAGCATGAACCAAAGGGGTTTTCTCAGGTTTGGGGGATTTTTTACGTTCAAGAACAAAATCCAGTTTTATTAGACAAGCCTGGCCTAACGGTTACAAAATCAGTACAGGGCAGCACTTTGAGGCAGAAAAGGGTGAAAAGGAGTGTTGGAATTGTGTCATTTCCTACTATCCTGACATGGCAAGGGGCAGGGACTGGGTGGTGAAAGGTCCTTTTCATGCCACGGAGAGAAAGCTGTCATGCAAGTGAGCACAAAGAGCCAGTATGTGCTCAGAGTTCTGGAGCCAAAAAGGTTTTTACTTAGAACATTTTCCTACTGTCTGGACAGGACTGAAACCCAGGCACCCCCTCCCGTGCAGATGTTTTACAGCAGCACCAAACTGAGCTGTCTGGGGTTTGTCTTGGCACATTTAAGGAAATTCCCAGGTTTGAGTGAGCTGCCTGCAAGTCCTGGAGGAGGGACAGAAGGAATCAGAAGGATTTTCACTACTGAAATCTTTACTAAAATCTCAGAAAACAAACGCATTGCTACACATAAAAAGTGGTCTGGGTTGATTTTTTTTTTCCCCCTCAGCTTTTACAGTGTTGATTGGCTGAGCTTTGGGTGGGTTTGAAGCCTTTTGATTTGTAACTCTGTGCTGGTAAAACAAATAAAACTTCTTCTTGAGCAAATATAGCTCCAAAATGTGCTTTTGCAAAGCAGAGCTGACACAGGCTTTTGTAATACTCCCTTGATTCTCACTGTGTATTTAGGGGGGTTGGGAGGGCTGTAAATCATCCCTGAGCACACTTTGCACTCCTGTACAGGTGGGTGAGATTGGAAAAAACCTGCAAGGTAGAGGTGGGGGTCTCCTCCAGGTGTGATCTCTCTGTCATCTTGAGCATGTCCTTTCTTGCAGTGCAGCTTCTTCATTTAAAGGTCCTGATTCTTCCTGTGGCTCTGGAGGTGGCACTCAGTGCTCTGGGCTGGGAGGGCTTTTCCAACCTCAGTGATCCTTGGATGTTACAGCAGGGAGGGACACAGCCCCTATCCCACAGAAAATCCATCCCTGGGCCGTCCGTGGTTTGGGGGCTGTGTTTGGAACCCTCTTTTCAGGGACAGCCAGCAGAGAGTGGCTGGGTTTGGTTATTTGGGAGGCTGCAGGAGCTCACCCACCAAAGAGATGCTGCTCCCTGTCTGGGTCTGTGGATGGAAACACCTTTGGGAGTCCCAGCACGGAGCAGGAGATAAAACAGAAGCTCCTCTCTGGTATCTTCTGTCAGCATCTGTGTGTTGGCTTTAGATACGTCTGCAGCTCCAGAGACAAGGACACCACGATGTGAGGTGGGATTAGTTGGGTGAAATTCCTTTCTAATTGGTTCTAGAAGTCTCTGAAGAAGCCATTCTAAATATTAAGTTCTGTAGTTGGTCCTGCTCTTGTGGGTTCCTTCTGCTCAGGCTGTCCTAAGGCAGCAGGCACCACACAAAGTCACTTCTCTCACTTCTCCCTCCCATATCTTTGGGAAACTCACACTGCAGGGATGGTGGCAGTGAGTGTTTTCATTAGGAAATATTTCTGTACCAATAGGGCTGCCCAGGGAAGTGCTGGAGTCCCCATCCCTGGAGGGATTTAAGGGATTTGTAGATGTGGCACTTGGGGACATGGGTTAGGGGAGGCCTTGGCACTGCTGGGAGTGGTTGGACTGGATGATCTCAAGAGGGATTTTCCAACCTCAGTGACCCCACAGTTCTGTGGTAAGAACTGTAGCTGCAGGTACTTGTGAAATGGTGATTAAGTGAACACATTCTGAGGCAGACTCAAGTGGCATCCTCAGCACTGCCAGTTCCAGTAGCAATTTATTAATTGGGACAATTAATTCAGGACGATTGGAGGATTAATTGGGCAATCAATTCAGCAGTGAGCGTTCCATGGGCAGTAGTCTGGCTGATGTTTGCACTGCACAGAGGGGACGTGAGCAGCACACAAAAATCCATGTTGTCATTGGAGCTCTGGGGCTGCACCCTGGCAGTGACACTTCTCGGGGTTCTCTTGCTGTTTCTCCCCCCAGACCAGTGAGTTTCTGGCTGAAATGGCCTCACTGTTCCAGATATTGGGGCTTGAGGAGTTTTCTGGAGAATTCTGGATGTTTTTGGAAGGTGGGAGAACTGTCTATGTGCTGGCAGTCACTTGGTATGCTCAAGTTTCATCAGGGTTTGTCTCATCAAGACTCTGCTCTTTCCCAGTCGGGCAATAAATGTAAACCCAGTGTTAAATTATTAGGGTATAATCACCTTATTTTACTGTCTGTGGGCAGCTTGGATTAGAGCAGAAGTGTCCCTCCTACCTATCATTGTGCCCTTTAATATGTTTTTCCACTTGTGTACATAATTTTGATCGGGTGACATTTCCTTGTAAAACCAGCTTTTCAAAAGTGTGAAGTGCTTTTCTTTGCAACATGTCATTGGCTGTAAAAAAGCCACTCCTTAGCTAAGAGACCTTTACAGTATTTGGCAGGCGAAATCACTGCACTAGAAAAAATAAAATAAATAAACAACAAAAACCAACTCACAAGCGTTTTAGATTGAGCTGTGCTTTGCTGGAAATGTCCCACTTGCAGTTAATTTTCAGCAGCTGAACTGGAATGGCTGTGGCACTACAATAAACCCTCTGCAAGGTGGAACAGGCTGCAGGCAGAGATTTTTTTAAAGCAAACCTCCCAGAAAGGCAGTGCTGCTGCATTCCTGTCCCTTTCCCAACCCTGCCAGCAGCAGGTGTATTCCACAGGAATATCAGCTTCCCTCCTTGGAAAAGTCATAAAGTCATTCCTTCCTTCACAGGGATACAGTGAGGGGGCTCTTCCCCAGTTTCCTTGGAAATTGCTTTAACTCTGCTGAACTGAGAGTTTCAGCCCTTGCTTTCCATAAATGCTGTGTTCAAACTGTACATTCATTTTTGGTTTAATGGCCTTTCTTTGTGTTTTTAGTGAGCCCTGGCCATGGCAGCAATGACAGAGACCAACAATATCCACGCAGTGACTGAAGGGCCAGAAGGAGATGACACCAAGTGCAGTTTCCACCACAGAATGTTCCTGGAACCGCAAGAGAAGAAGAGCAACGTGAAAGCTCTGCTGCTTAAGCAAGCAAAGAAAACCTGCAGCTGCACCCCGGCCAAAATGAAAGATTGCGTTTTGGGGTTTTTCCCCATCTTACAGTGGCTTCCTAAATACAACCTGAGGGAGGATCTGCTGGGGGATGTGATGTCTGGGGTGATTGTGGGGGTGCTGCTGGTCCCACAGTCCATTGCCTACTCTCTCTTGGCGGGGCTGGAGCCCATCTACGGCCTTTACACCTCCTTCTTCTCCTGCATCATCTACTGCATCTTCGGCACCTCCCGCCACATCTCCGTCAGCATCTTCGGGGTGGTTTGCCTGATGGTGGGGCAGGTGGTGGATCGGGAGGTGGAGAGAGCTGGCTTTGACCCGGAGCCAGCCGTGCTCAGTGCCCTGCCAGCCCCGGGAGGGGACGGGAATGTCACCGGCAACGGGACGACGCCGCTCTGTGACAAAGGCTGCTACGCCATGGCCGTGGCTGCCACCATGACCTTCATCTCTGGAGTTTACCAGGTAGGGGAGGTGGACAGACGAGGTGTGGCGTGCAAATTGTTGTCGTTCTTCTGCAGGGGATTGTCCCCATCCTGCTGGGCTGGCACGTATCCTCCTGGTTCTGTGCCTCAGGGCTGGAGGTCACCGCGCTGCAGGAAACTCCTCTGGGTTATAACTTTATAACAGCTTTTCCTGCCTGCATTGCTTCTCTTTTGGGGAGTGCTCCTCATTTTTTAACAGCTTTTCCTGCCTGCATTGCTGCTCTTTTGGGGAGTGCTCCTCATTTTTTAACAGCTTTTCCTGCCTGCATTGCTTCTCTTTTGGGGAGTGCTCCCCACTTTTTTTTTCCTGCCTTCATTACTTCTCTTTGCTTCTCTTTTGGGGAGTGCTCCTCATTTTTTAACAGCTTTTCCTGCCTGCATTGCTTCTCTTTGCTTCTCTTCTGGGGATTTCTCCCCATACATTAACATCTTTTCCTGCCTGCATTGCTTCTCTTTGCTTCTCTTTTGGGGAGTGCTCCCCATTTTTTAACAGGATTTCCTGCCTCCACATTTTCTCTTTTGGGGACTGTGAGGACCTGAACCTGCAGCTCTCAAGGTCTGCTCATCACCTTCCTCACTGTGGCCTGAAACTCTGTTTATTTTTTTTGCATTAGACCCCATTTCATGGGGCCAAAAGCTGGTGCCTCAGCTCCTAACTCCAGTCTTGTATCATCTGCCTCTAACAAAGGAAAATTTGGACAGTAAAAGTATCTCCAGTTTCCTTTTATTTGTAAATGTGCTTTTAAAAATTTGCTGTTTGCCCATTTGAGGCCAAAACAATGTTTTGCGTGGAAAGGATTCTACTGAGAGGATACAATATATTTTATATTTATATATCTCTACTTATTTTCTAGAACTCCCTGCTTGCCTAAATTAAAGCAGGTATCCTTGTTTTTAGAGTCTTATACATTAACCAGAGTGGGATTATTTTTAGCAATAATGCAGAGCTGTGGTATTTGAGTTTGTGAGTTCACATTCATTTGTTCTCATCTGTCCAGGGTGACAACCAATCAAAATATCTAGGAGGGGACCAAAACATATTTGTGACACTTTGAAATACAGGTTTTGGACACAACCTGGAACTTTTTGTATTGCAAGTTCATGTTGAGTTATTTCAGAAATCTTCTGGGCCTCCCAGAATTTTTGGGTTTCATCTTTCATCCCTGTGGGATGGATGCAGTTTTGGAGTTGTGAATTGCACTTAATATTCTTGGCAAGTTCAAATACAAATTAAGTTTCCTTATCTGAAGAAATCAGATTAGTTTATCTTTAGTCCCTCTGAATATTAGGCATATTCTCTACAGGCCAGCACCCTCAAATTTATTTTTTTCAACCCCAACCACATATTCTTTACAGTCAAATCATAAAAAGCAAATCTTCTCACACCAGTTAATACAGCCTAACTAGGTGAGCTAATTAATGTTAATGTTTTACACTTAGAACAACACTGTATTAATTATGAAGGCTATAAAGGAGCCTTTTTGAGAGCTGTGAGCTGATTTTCAGCCAGGCCAAATCCCAAACCTGCCTTCTCTTCAATAAATCCTTGAAATTATCATGAAGTTCCCAGTTATCTCTGTTTTTATGATCTACAGCAGAGGAGTTTGCAGGTCACAGACTTTCTGTATCAGAGGCACCAAACTTTCTGCAGTGCAAAGGACAGTTGTTACCCCACAAACTGTGGTTTTATTGCAGGCTCTGAACTCCAGTACAAGGCAGACAAAAGCCACCATAAACGTTTTAGATCTTTGCAAAGTTCACAGAGTTTAGAGAAACTGAAAGAGAAACGACAAAAGCAGACAGTATTTTAAATGTGGTGGGTTTTTTTCCTACGTTTTCTTTTTTTTTTCTTTTTTCCCCACCAGGGTAATTAGCAGAGCAAACAATAAACATTTGTTCAAGGGATGAAAACCCCAAAAAGCCTGCTTTGAGTACTGGAGGCTTTTTTTCTTGCTTAGACCATGTCTGGTCCTCCAGGGCCATGCACAATGTTGGGTTTTTTAATCCCAGCTGACAAAATCTGTGGGATTTACGTCCTGACACGTTGTGTGTGGTTGATTCCTTGCAGGTGGCCATGGGTTTCTTCCAAGTGGGCTTTGTGTCCGTGTACCTCTCAGATTCTCTGCTCAGTGGGTTTGTCACGGGGGCCTCCATCACTGTCCTCACCTCACAAGTCAAGTACCTGCTGGGCCTGGACATTCCTCGGAGCGGAGGCGTCGGATCCCTCATCACCACCTGGATAAACATCTTCAGGAACATCCACAGGACCAACATCTGCGATGTCATCACCAGCTTCCTGTGCTTCCTGGTGCTCGTCCCAGCCAAAGAGCTCAACGAGCGCTTCAAATCCAAGCTCAAGGCTCCTGTTCCAGTGGAGCTCTTCGTGGTTGTGGCAGCCACTCTGGCCTCTCACTTTGGGAAGCTGAGAGAGACCTACGGCTCCAGCATTTCTGGCCACATCCCCACTGGGTTTCTGCCCCCACGCCCTCCAGACTGGAGCCTGATTCCCAACGTGGCTCTGGACGCCATCCCCATTGCCATCATCGGCTTTGCCATCACCGTGTCCCTCTCGGAGATGTTTGCCAAGAAGCACGGCTACTCGGTGAGGGCCAACCAGGAGATGTATGCCATTGGCTTCTGCAACATCATCCCCGCCTTCTTCCACTGCTTCACCACCAGTGCAGCCCTTGCCAAGACCTTGGTCAAGGAATCCACGGGCTGCAGGACCCAAATGTCCGGCCTGGTGACCAGCCTGGTGATCCTCCTGGTCCTGCTGGTGATCGCGCCTTTATTCTTCTCCCTGCAGAAATGCGTCCTGGCTGTCATCACCATCGTCAACCTCCGCGGAGCCCTGCGCAAGTTCCGCGACCTGCCCAAGATGTGGCACCTGAGCAGGGTGGACACGGTCATCTGGGGGGTCACCATGGCGGCCACGGCGCTGGTCAGCACCGAGATCGGGCTGCTGGTGGGGGTCTGCTTCTCCATGCTCTGCGTCATCTTCCGCACGCAGCGCCCCGAGGCGCCGCTGCTGGGCTGGGTGGCCGAGTTGGAGACCTACGAGTCCCTGTCTGCCTACAAGAACCTGCAGACCAAGCCTGGGGTCGTGGTGTTCCGTTTTGAAGCCCCTCTCTACTACATCAACAAGGAGTGCTTCAAATCCTCCCTCTACAAGCAAACCGAGGTCAACCCCGAGTGGGTGAAGGCGGCCAAGAAGAAAGCGGAGAAAAGGATGCTCAGGGAGAAGGAGGGAGGGTCTGGGGACAAGCAGAGCAGCATCCCTGTGGATTTGGGGCTGGAAGCTGTGGGGTTTCACACCATAGTGATCGACTGCTGCGCTGTGCAGTTCCTGGACACGGCCGGGATCCGCACGCTCAAGGAGGTCTGCAAGGACTACGGGGACATCGGCGTGCAAGTGCTGCTGGCCCAGTGCAACCCTTCTGTCAGGAGCTCCCTGCTCCGAGGGGAGTTCTTCAAAGAGGGGGAGGACCATCTGCTCTTCCACAGCGTGCACCAGGCCGTGGACTTCGCCCTGGGCACGCAGGGTGCTTCCAAGAACTAGCTGGGAAAGACAGGAGATTGGAACAAAGCCCTGGGCGAGCGTGTCTGTGTGTCTGTGCAATGGGTGTGTGTGTGTGCTCAGAGAGCAGGGCAGCACTCTGGTACTGTGCAATCCCTCTGGATTTGCCTGCCAGGGGGAGGGATCCCATAGGAGGGACTGAATGAAGGCAGTTCTCAACTTGATCGTGGCCAATCTGCAAATCTGGAGTTTGCGTAGCGTTGTTCATCTCATGTTCTCCCCTCTGGAGCTTTCTGTGTCTCAGTTCCACTCTAAAGTTGCGATTAAGTCTCTTTTGCAACCCTGCCCTTGTGCGTGGGGTGGGATTTGGGGGCAGTCTGGACGTCCTGTCCAGCTGAAGAGTGAGGCAACTCCTTTCTCATCCCTCATCCTGGCATTGATTTCCATCACCACGCCCTTGTTTGCCAGGGAATTGCTGCCAGGGACTGTTTGCTCTGGCTTTCGTGGGCACTGTTTGATTTTCCCTGAATCTCAGATAGAGAAATCAGATCTAAGCACGCAGGAAAATATCTTAATGAATATCTTCTAGCCAAGCACCTCTCACCTCCAGAGGTTTTGGCACTGCCTCCTAATTCAGCCAGGCCACAAGGGCATGGTTATCTCATTTCTCCACAGGCCCTGACCTGCCTGTGCCCATGGAAATGCTGCCTCTCCAGCTTGATTTTAATGAATTTTTCTTTTCACAGATGACTCTTTAGCAGTCTAGTTCATTCTTATGGTCAGTCAACTGTTTTCCTAATATTTAGGATCTCTTTAGAATTGTGAATATTAGATATGGGAAGTATCTAGTTCTTTAATTTTAACCAAAAAAAAAAAGTCCATTCTAGGCAGATCTTTGTACCAGGCAAAGAGAATCACAGACAGCAAAGTGAAAAGGGACAAACAGATTATCCAACATCTGCCCAGATGTGTCCATGTCACACAGACTTTGTGCATGAATTTATTGTCTATAAATTTGCTCTGTCCTGGACTTTATGCAATGGGAGTGCACAGACCATTGGAAAAGGGGCCAGGAAAACTCTTTCCTGAACTTTTTTTTTTTTCTTAACCAGGTCAGTGTAAATAGAGCTTTTTACTTTGCTTTTAAATTATGTGGAAGTGAGGAGTGCAAAGGACTCTCTTCATCCCTGCTCTTCATGCTCAAATAGAAGGGTAGGAAGAGATTCTCTTTCCTCACAGCAGTAAAATACAATTGTGAAGGCAGAATTGGGAGATTAGCAGCTTTTCCTTTTTTAATTCCAGCTATACACAGCACATCCCTGGAAGAGCCGTGCCTTCCTCCCAGAGGAGTTTACAATCTGAATTTCAGGTGCTTCACAGCCTTTAAAAGGGAAAGGTGCTGTGTACAGACAGCATTGTCATCCTTAACAATTCAAAAATAATCAGTCAGAAGCCAAAAAAAGGCATAAAATCCAATATGAATTGTGCAATGTTTACTGAATAGAAAGATGTCTTCAGTTTGAACCGATTTGTTGGTTTTTTTTTTTTTTTTTTTTTTTTTTTTTTGTTTTTTGTTTTTTGTTTTTTGTTTTTTGTTTTTTGTTTTTTTTTCTGAGCAAGGACCAGTAACTATTCTCTTCTTTCTGTGAAAGCTGAATGTCATGGATCACTTCACTCTGGGAGCCTCAGAGAAGGATGAGGCAGCAGGAAGATGAGTCCTTTTTGTGCTCACTGAACTTATTGCAGTTTTCAGGACACCAGAGCAGCACAAAAGTGCCAGGGGAGGTGAGGGGTGGCTGTAGCACAGCTTGGAAAAGGAAAACCTCACTGATCTCCCCCCATCCCACATCCTAGAACTGGCACTGGTGAGGAGAAGAACCCTCTGTGTGCCACTGAGAAATTCCTGCAGCCTTCAAACCCCACAAATATTGCTCAGCCTTGAGGTTTGTTTGTGAAGCCCAAATTCTGCTGAATTTCCCCTTTGCTGCCACAACCTCCTTCCTGCATGGACATTTTCATTCTGGGCTGAGGATCCCCTGTGCAGTTTGGGGAGCTGTAAATCCCTGAACTGGGACTGCCAGAGAGGATTGGGCTGAGCTGTATAAAATCAGTGAGCAGGGTTATATTTTTAGGTTGTATTTCAGTTTTTAACCAAATCTGTGTTTTGTGTGGAGCCCCTAGAGTGGGAAGTTTTGTCCCCACAGTGGTGGCAGTGCCATGGCCTGGGGGACTCCCTTTGCAGCACAGTTTGTTCACAGGGTCAGAAAGAATCTCTGGAACTTTGAACAGAAGCCTCGATGCAGGTTTGAGATGCCGATTTTTAACTCTTGTTTGCCCAGAGGGCAGAGCAGTGCTAGAAACACTGAAAATGCTGGTGACAAACAGCACTTGGTTGTTGCAAATGGGTTTTTTTTGTTGTTGTTACAAATGCGGTTTTGGTGTTATTGCAAATGTTCCTGCAGCTGCTGTTCTCATCCCTTTGTCCTGGGAAATGGGCAGGACACAGGAGAGCAGGAAGGAGCTGCCACGGGTGGACAAAATCAAATAAAAAAACGGCTCTGGGTGATTCTTTCCTCTCTCCCATGTTCTTTCCATGCTGCTCAGGTGGAGATTTATTTTTTTTTTTCACCCGTGTAACCAAATTCCAAACCTTTCTTTGTTAAAAGATGGTTTTGCAAATCCATTCCTACCTGTGCCGGGGAGGGAGGAACAGCAATAACTCCAAAAAGGACCCACTTCCCACAACTAGTGGCATGTGTATTTGTGTCTCCTGGGTGTTCATTGACATAAAAATACAATAAAAACAGCCATAAAACGATATTTTTTTTTTTCATGCAATTAAATTAGATTATATCTAAAAGATGTGCTGAAGATTACCTGGAGCACGTTGCGTTTGGCCTCAGGGCTGTTTGTTCAGACTCCAAATTCAAAACACAAGAAACTATTAAAATGCAACAGCAAAAGCAGCCAGGCAACCAAAAGAAATACTTTTAATGTTGTTTAAAATAACATCCAGGGGTCATAGCATAAATAAGTATCTATTAATTCATGCTAAAAGGGGACTGAAAGAAATGCCAGTGCAAGAGGGAGTTCTTGGGAATTAACTGGAGATTAAAGCTTGTTATGGCTGGAATTTCTTAGAACAGTGGGTCTCAACCTTGGTTTTTTTAGGCCTGGAATAGTTTTTTAGCAGTGACAGGAATCTGATTTGAGCCCACTGCACATTTTGCTTGCATTTGTTTCTGGAGCCTTTAAGGCAATCCAGTTTTATCTTTAGGAATTGGGGATCACTGATGGGGAACTTTTCCTCTGCAGCGTTTTTTTTAAAATAAAGGAATTCCATGTATTTCTATATTTCGCTGCTGTGTGATGGATGCAGCAGCTGAATTTATGCTTTTTTTATCCATTTATGCTTTTGTGATGTTCCTGAAAGGGCTCTCCTGCCTTCTGCTCCTTTAAATGAACAGGAGGATTTTTAAGGGGAAATCTCACTGCTCCCTGTGCCTTCCCTGCTCCCTGAATTTGTAAACAATGGGAAGAGGGACCCTCAGAAGGATCAGGTTTGGGTTATTCATCATCCTGGAGCTGAGATGTTCCTCCCAGGTGAATCCTTCAGAACCCCAGGCCAGCCTGGAAGCTGCTGTAAATCAGTTCTGCTCTATTCCCCAACGTCCTAAATCAGCAATTATCAGTCTAAATGAGGAATGAAGAGATCATTAGCACGTTCATTAATGACAACAACAGAGCGTTATGGAAATGAACACTCTCAGTCTCAGCTGTTCTGTAAATGTTCTTTAGGACTCTCCTGCTGAACATCAGCCTCTGGTTTTCTCTGGTTTTATCCTTTTTTTTTTTTTTTTT
>VWZU01004229.1:37532-47948 GCA_013397095.1 Sterrhoptilus dennistouni
TTTTTTTTTTTTTTTTTTTTCCCCTTTTCTTTTGAGATCATTGCGGTGCTAAAAGCAAGGCCTCTGCTTAGGTAAAATGGCAAATATTTTATATATATATATATATTTAGTTCATGGCATAATTAGTACCTATTTTATTTTCTAGAGATGCTATAAGCTAAGGCATAATGATATTTTTTGGTGTGCAAATTCATCAAATAGTTCAGCATTGGACAGAGAACCAAATTCCCATTGAGGTAAAAAACTACTGCTTCAATATTTGAATCCCAGCTCTGACAGCACTTAGTCCAGCTCCCAAATAATCTAAATATTCCACATGCAGGTAGGAAACATTTTGTACAACTTGGGTCCAATTTTTTTATATCTGATTTTTTACTTAAAGGAGTAAATTTTATGTATATTTGAAATGCAATTGAAACATGGTTAAGGAGAGGTAAAACCTCATTTTTTGATGACAGGAACATGTTGCTTTGAGTCTTTAGTTTTGTGTTCCTGACCATCTGTAATATTTCTGGAATGTGATTTTTTAAAAAATAATTGAAAATTCAGAATAATTTTAGATAGTCATGAAGAATCTTCTGCAGAACCAACAAAATCACAACCTGTGCCTGGAGTTTGTTGGAGAATCAGTTTGACCCAACAGGACCTCAGGGCTGGACCAGACCCCATTGGGCAGAAAATCTGACCCGTTTACATAAAATAATTTATGTGTTATGGGGAGATTGTGGAGTGTGTAGAGAAAAAAATCAGTTTATTTTTTTGCTGTGATTTGTCTGTGCCGTAAAACCAAGGTGTAAAACCCCCCAGGTGGGTGGTGGGGCTGGGGGAGCTGTGCCACTCCCTGCTGGCAGGGACTGTCCCCATGCCCTGTGTGGGGACAGAGGTGACAGAGGTGCCACCACCAGCCCCTCCCTCACTGGACTCACCAAGAATCGTCTGTAGAGAAAATTTGGATTTTATCAGAGGTTTTCTCACATCCTGCCATCAGTTCTTTGTCCACCCTCTCCTTGCCCTGTCCTGTCTGAGCTGTACCCATTGTCATTTTTAACTGTTCTTGTGCCTTTTTTTTTTTTGTCACTGGAGATTTGTTAGAATGAGAATTTTCTGTCAAATCTGGTGAAAATCATCGGGGTTTCTTCAGCACAATTAAAAGATGAGATTTGTGGTGGTTTTTTTTTTTGTTGTTGTCACATAAATTAATGTTTAATGACAGGATGGAAGTGACTACAGAGGGTCACTGGTGCCACCTCCTTGCTCCACCCCAGGGCACAGGAATGTGTCCAGACAGCTCTGGAATGTCCCCAGGGAGGAGATTCCATCCCCTCTCTGGTCTCTGAGTGTCCCCAGGACACTCTGCTGGCCCAGGGGCAGCTCCTCATCCCCCAGAACCCCCAGATCCTTCTCCCCAGCTGATCCCCCCAGCCTGTGCTGCTCCATGGGCTTGTTCCTCCCTGGCTGCAGGACCCTGGATTTGTCCTGGATAATTTCAGGCAGTTCTTTGCCCATCTCTCCCCCTGCCCAGCCCCTTTGGGAGGGCAGCAGAGCCCTCAGGGGTGGTGGCTGCTCCTCAGCCAGTCATTGATGGGTAAATGACACAACACTGGGCCAGCAGAGCCCTGGGGACAGCAGTGACACAACCCAGCCTGACCCTGTGCCCCTGGGGTCAGCCAGCTCTCAGTCCACCCCTCTGTCCAGCCTGGCTTTGCCCAGAGGAGGAGCAGAGACAGCCAAGGTGGACAAAGCTCACTGCTCTGCCTTAGAGGATGCTGCAGCTGGGAATTTTGGACAGAAAAACCAGGAGTGCTGAGTCCCAGTCCCTGTTTGACCTGGCAGTTCTCTGTTTGCTCTGGTAGCCCCTGCTGAGATGTGCAGTGTACACACAGCTGTGTTCTCACAGTTGTGTGCCCTGTTCTGACACAGCTGTGTGTCCTATACTCATACAGATGTGTGCCCTGTTCTCACACACACAGATGTGCCCTGTTCTCACACACACAGATGTGTCCCCTATTCTCACACACAGCTGTGTGCCCTGTTCCCTCACTCTCATGGTTACTCAGGGCACTGACTGATGCCACTTTCACCTTGCTCCGCCCCAGCTGCTCTGTGGGGCCAATGCAAGGTTTATCATGCATTAATGACCACAGTCAGGGTGTGGGGATAATGATGAGCCGTGTGCCGGGGAGCAGCACCCTCCTGTGGGCCAGCCCTGAATTCCTGAAGTGCAGGAATGATCAGGTTTGCTGCTCCTTGGACTTTACAATAGGTGTAGTTACAGCACCTGGTATTTCACACTCAGCCTCGCAAAACCGCTGCCAAGTGTTTCAGTGTTCCTTGAGACAAATCAACCTGTGCCAGGGGAGGTTTGGGTTGGATTTTGGGAAAGGTTCTTCCCTTTCCAGAGGGTGCTGGCACTGCCCAGGCTCCTCAAGGAATGAGCACAGCCCTGAAGCTGCCAGAGCTCCAGGAGAGCTTGGACAACACTCCAGGGATGCCCAGGCTGGAATTTTGGGGCTGTGCAGGGCCAAGAGCTGGACTTTGATTCTGTGGTTCCATCCCACGCTCAGGTCATGGCCAGTAAGAGCCAGAAAAACCTGTGAGCAGCTGTGAGGGCAATTCTGGGCAGCTCCTCTGACATTCTGTCTGCAAATGTGTCCTTGAATCACGGAAAATACTTTGGTGGCCCAGCATGGCTCAGCCTTGACCTGAGGATGCCTTTTACCTCAGGGGACCTCTGTGCACAGGCTGCAGTTGTTGTGTTGGTGCCGACAGAGCAGAAGGAGCACTGGGTTATGGGGAATGCCCCCAGGAGTTTCCTCCTGAAAAGCAGAGAACAGCCACTGCCTCCAGCAAAACGAGTCTGGTTCACAGCTGAGAGATCCAGGTCCAGCCCGGTTCAGCACATTTCCCTGGGCTGCTTTAGGCTCTGCCTTACCTGGGATTAATTCATCCTTGCCTTCCACACTTCTGGACTTGGTGGGACCTCCCCAGCCCCATCTCCTGGGTCTGGGGGGGGTTTGGGAAAGGTGCCCCAGGGCTCCAGCCCGCTCAGAGCCCTCCCACACAAACTGCTGAGCACTTTGTCACACATTTGCAGCATTTCCTCAGGGAGAAGCTTCATCACCCCTTTTCCCAAACCTCCTGAGTCTCACCTCACCCTGTGATAACATCCCCATGTTTGAGTGCTGGGAAAAAGCTTCTCCTTCTGGTTAAAATCTGCTGCAAGATCCAATCTTGTCACATGGCAAGGGATTAGATCAGGTATCCAGAGAAGTCTTCACTGAGCTGGAAGATCATCTCATTCCAAACTCCTTCTGCTCTCCCAGATTGCTCCAAGCCCTGTCCAGCCTGGCTTTGGACACTTCTAAGGATGGGGCAGCTTTTCAGGGCACCCTGTGCCGGGTCCTTACCCCTCTAATGATGCCAAATATCCTGGCCTGGGTTCCAGTTCAGTATGAAATACAAATGTGTCTCCTCATTTTTACTCCACTGTCTCCCCTAGAACTATTTTCTCTCCTTTCTTTTGTCCAAATTCCCAGTTGCTTTCATATACTCAAATAACAAATACCTATTTCAATATATTCCATGCTTTACTTTAAAATATTCCATGCTTTTTGCAGTTCTCAAGCTCCTTGTCCTTGCTGGTTCTCTGTGCTGGAAATTCTGGCTGTGGACCCTGAGGAGAGGCCACTCCATGTCCTCTATCCCAGCAGAAGGGCTGTAAAACCCACCCTGGTGGACAACTCTGCAATTCCTTTTACTGGATGAGGTGAGGCAAGGGCAGAAAAGACAAAAAGTTTTCACTTTGGTTGTGTGAAATGCATCACGAAAAAAAAAAAAAAAAATAAACCCACCAGGTAACTCCAGGTGACCTTGAGGCATCCAAGGTCAGCACAGCTGAAACACTTTGTTTCCAAAAGCATCTTCAAGGCTTGCTCTTTATTGCCACTATAAACTCACTCCATGAGTTTATAATGGCAATAAATACTCCCTCACTCACATCCTGGGCAAGGCTGGGCTGCACCGATGGTTTTGGACAATGCAAGTGGAGACAGGACCCTGCCTGCACTGACACGGCCCCCTCTGGTTTCCAGAGCATGAAATCCAAAGGTTTTTTTATTCCTGACGTGGTGTGGGAGCAATTTAACATCCACCCATCCATCCCACAGGCACTGCAGGCAGGTAAGAAACAGAGCAGGGCAAAAAACTCCAAAAAACTCCAAAAAAAAAAAAAAAAAAAAAAAAAAAAAAAACACCAAAAAAAAAAAAAAACACACAACANAAAAAAAAAAAAAGCTCAGAACAAAAGGAAGAGCAGGGCTCTGTCAGGGTTTCCCAAGCTCTATCAGGGCATAAAGGTAATCTTTATTAAAAAAAAGAGTTC
The DNA here is from genome assembly GCA_013397095.1 of Sterrhoptilus dennistouni. NCBI lineage: Eukaryota > Metazoa > Chordata > Aves > Passeriformes > Zosteropidae > Sterrhoptilus > Sterrhoptilus dennistouni. The sequence goes on from VWZU01004229.1 coordinate 41,914, forward strand.
CAGAATATATAAATGAAGATGGAATTTGGAAGGAAAAGCAGCAGCAGGCAGTGGCAGTAATGCCACATGTGGGAAAAAAGTGCTTTGCCCCATTTTTGTGCTGGACAGGGCAGAGATCCAGAGCTGGATCTTCCTAAATAAGATCAAACCCAAAGATGGATTGTGCTCAGCTGTGTTTCATCCCAAGGAATAAACCAGACTTAAAAGTCCACCCTGGACAGCTCTTCAGTGCCTGACTCATCACTTCTTCAGTGAATCCCAAGATGAAGAATTCAGAGAGAAGATGGAAATTTGGGTCATTTGCTAGAGAAGAAGATGGAAAAAAAAAACGAGTGAGTAGAGACCACATCATCCAGGCCAAGGCACAAAATGAGCTGTAACTGGGAACAAAGTGTGTGAAAGGATCATCTTTTCAGGACAGGAGGAATGGAGAGGCCAAGGAAAGATTGAGTCTGTTACTGAGAGCAGGGGAAGGGAAACTCTCAACAATGCACCTGAAAACACACGAGCTGTGGAGGAATGGCAGAGAAAACAGAACTGATATAAATAGACAAAAACCACTGAGCCTCCCTGCCATGAGCTCTCATTTTCTCCTGCTGCCAGAGAACACACACGGATGTTTCTTATTTATTTACTCCCAATTACTGAGCTCCAGACCTGCCCTGATGAGATAAATGTAGCTCAGGATGCTGCTTTTCCCCCTTCTCTTCCCTCGGGGTGTCTCCCCTGCATCTACATCCAAACTTGGTGGAAATTGCAGCTCTCAGAGCTCCTTGGGCTCTCAGCCCCCTCTCCAAGCAAAGGCCAAGGTGTCTGTCTGGCAGGCATTTATTTATCCAGCTGCACAGGGCACGCCACATCCAGCAAAATCTGGATTAGGCCAATTAGGAAAAGAGGTGGAGGAGGAGGAGGCAGAGCCAGGGGAGTGGGAGTGTGTGCTGAGAGCTCTGCTGGAGGTCCTTGGCACAGCTCACAAGGGCACAGCAGCTCCAGCTGGTATTTATGAGGCTGCTCTTTCCCTTCAGGGTGATGAACAGCCCTTTTCTCCTGGCTGCTGGTGAGATGGCTCACCTTTACCTCCCAAAGAACACAACCCTGCTCTTTGCCCAGTTGTGTTTCTGCACAGCAAAAGCCTTTCTCTAAAAGGCTCTGCAAAGTGTGGATTGTGCAGGTTTGATACATCCAAAGATCCCCCTGAATTAACCTGTGTCACCACGGCTTTTCTCTCTGCTTTACAGAGAGAAAAACTACCAGGAAAGGAAAGTCATTCTGGAACGAGCTTTGCTTCTTGGCTTTTGGCCCAAAATCTTGTCCAGAATAGATGAAAACCTGAGCAGAGAAGCCCAGCAGGACCTGAGCTCGCTCAGTTCAGAGAGGGGCAGAGCAGAGAGGTTTCTTTCCATCATTCCCCTTGTTTAGCAAACACTTCTCCAGATCCAAGCAATCCCCTTATCTGGCAGGAGCACTTCTCTAAGCCCCTTCAATCATTCTTGGTGTCCAGAACAAGTTGTCAGCCAAAATACTCTCTCAGGATGGTGTTTGTTTTCCAAACACGGCTCTGGTGGGGCTGCACCGTTTCCAGCAGCTGGACAGAGATAAAAGAGACAAGGCTTGGCTCAGGAGCTCAGATCCCAAAGGAAGTGGCACATGGACCAGGTTTTCCTGTGCCCAAGGGGTGCTTCGAGGTGGAGACAGGTCTGTCCTCAGGGGGGAAGCTCCAGGTGGTGAGGAAACACCCAATTTGCAGCCAGAGGTAAGGTTTGGTGATGTGTGCAGGGCAGGGGGATGGGATTTCTGCTCATCCCAGTTCAGTTCCAAACCACAGCCACTCCGGGTCTTCCCTCAGGAGTGTTTTTCTCACTGTCTGTTGTTCAGTTGTCACAAAAAAAACCATTTTTTGTTGCAGCTGCATTTTGACTGAAAGCTTGGAGTGGCTCTGGAAGGTGTCTGTTACTTCAACAGCTTAAAAAAGCAGGATGGTTTTCGTTCTGCAGATGGGAGCCCCTGACTGAATCACACCACTAATGCAATTTAAAATTATGTAATGCTGAAGGAAAAATTAATTTTGCAAATTATCTCCCTTTCCCACATCTCAATTCCTAAAGTATCCCTTGGAATGTGTTAACATTTCCAAAATAAGTCTTTTTTGCCTAAGTAGCAGTGCCTTGACGGCAGTCAGAGTTCTTGAAGGAGTTTTAGTTTCAGTGAAATTCAATTAAGTTCTTATTTCAAAACAAGAGGGATGGGGGAGGAGCATGGGAGACTCTGTAGTTCTGCCCCTGATTTGGGGGTTGGTGTTAATCAGGTCCATGAGTGACAACAAATGAATCAAACTTGGGAAAATGCTTTTGCTTGATTTGTCTGAGGTTGTTTCCCTTTATCTATCTGTTTATCTATCTATCTATCTATCTATCTATCTATCTATCCATCTGTCTAATTTATCTAGATATCTAATTATCTATCAATTATCGATCTTATCTATCTATCATCTAGCTATCAATTATCTATCATCTATCTCTCTCTCTAATTTATCTATATATCTAATCTATCATCTAATCTATCATCTATCTATCTAATCTATCTCTCTAATCTATCTATGTATCATCTAATCTATCATCTATTTATCTATCTAATCTATCATCTATCTATCTATCTATCTATCTATCTATCTATCCAATTTATCTATATATCTAATCTATCTATCTATCTATCTATCTGTCTATCTATCTATCTATCTATCTATCTATCTATCTATCTATCTATCTATCTCTCCATGCCACAAGCCCTGGAGCTAAGCAAAGTCCCTTGTGCTTGTGCCTGCTGTGCCAGGGGGACTAAACTGACCCAAGATCTCCTTGCATGGAGGGATGGATATTTGTGCTCCAGGGGTGGGTGGGATGCAGCTCCCAGGAGCTCTCTCCAAGGATCCCCTGGGGCCATCCCAGCAGACCCCTCACTCCTGCCTGCTCTCCTGCCTTAGCTCCCCTGGGGCCATGGAGGACACGTCCAGCCAGGAGCCAGCACCCAGCAAGGACACCCTGGGCTCCCTCAGGCCGCAGGAGACTCCCCAAACTTTTATCAGCTTGGAGGAACAGGAGCCCACAGGGTGGAGCAGCAAGGAGTTCATCCTGGAGAAAGCCAGGGCTGCCTGCAGGCGCCGGCCCCTGTCCCTGCGCCGGCTGCTCCCGGTGCTGGAGTGGCTGCCCCAGTACAGCCCCAGGACTCAGCTGCTGGGGGACGTGGTCTCAGGGCTCCTGGTGGGCATCGTGGCCATCCCCCAGTCCATCTCCTACTCCCTGCTGGCCAACCAGGACCCCATCTACGGCATCTACACCAACTTCTTCTGCAACATTATCTACGCGGTCACGGCCACGTCGCGCCACGCCAGCGTGGGCTCCTTCGGGGTGCTGTGCCTCATGGTGGGACAGTCGGTGACACGTCACCTGCAGCTGGCAGGGTATGGGGACAGCAGCACTGCCCCCGGGGACAACTCCAGCTCCCTCAGCAACGGGACAGAGGCCTGTGACAGGAGCTGCTACGCCATCACCGTGGCCTTGTCCTTGAGCTTTCTGGTCGGGCTTTACCAGGTATGAATGTTCACTCTTGTGCTGGTTCCTCCTGGGAGTTTTCTCTGAGCTTGAGATTTCTGAGTGTTGGTTCAGATTTAAGAGCCCTGAGAAATATTTCTAGATCCTGACACCCTTGAGTGTTTGTGAGTGCAGTGATTTTAGAAGTGCAAGCACAGCTGAATGTGGGTTGTTCTCCTCCATGGGACAGGCAGGTCCTTGGATGTGTCTGAAACATCCTCAGGATCAGACACAGCAAGAGAAGAGAAGGATCTGTGAAAACCACCTCCCCACTGCCTCAGTCCTGCAGCTGGGCAGCTTAGAGCAGCTTTGGGGTGACAAGGACCACCCTCACTGTCCCCACTGCCTGGGCTGAGCTGTCACTGAGTAATTCCAGGCCTTTCCACTGGGACAACTAAAATTCGGAGCATCACCAGTGAGGGATACCCAGAGCTGCTCTGATGGGGCTGCTTGTGAGGAGGCAGCAGCAGGGACTTCCTAGGCTCCTTTATGTGGCATCCCCAGCCACAGGGAAGTGTTAAAGGCAGTGTATAACAGCATTTAACACTGTTAAAAAGTGTTAAAATATCTCTGGTTTTCCATACCCCAGATTAACCTCTGAAGACAAATTCCTCCCCTCAGCACAGCACATCCACAGGCAGAGTAGCCAGAGCTGCTAAAGTGGCAGCAAAGTGACAGAAATTTCCAGCCCTTCTCACCCCATGCTGAAGCTGTGCCTGGTTTGCTTTTCAGATCCTGCTGGGGGTTTTACAGTTGGGCTTCGTGGCTGTCTATCTGTCAGAGCCTCTCCTGGGCGGCTTCGTGACAGGCTCCAGCCTGACCATCATCACCTCCCAGATGAAATATCTGCTGGGCCTGAAGATCCCTCGTCACGAGGGCGTGGGCTCCTTCATCCTCACCTGGGTGGACCTTTTCAGGCACATCCGCAACACCAACATCTGCGACCTGGTGACCAGCCTGGTGGCCTTGGCCATCATAGTGCCCGTCAAGGAGCTCAACGAGCGCTACAAGGAGAAGATGAAGGTGCCGTTCCCCATCGAGCTGCTGGTGGTCATCGTGGCCACCGTCATCTCCCACTACTTCGACTTCCAGCAGCGCTACCAGTCCGACGTGTGCGGGCACATCCCCACGGGCTTCAGGAAACCCACAGTGCCAGACATCAGCCTGTTCCCCAGCCTGGCCGTGGATGCTGTGCCCATCGCTGTCATCGGCTTCGCCATGACCGTGTCCCTGGCGGAGATCTTTGCCAAGAAACACGGCTACGCCGTCAGCGCCAACCAGGAGATGATCGCCATCGGCCTCTGCAACCTCATCCCTTCCTTCTTCTACTGCTTCGCCAGCTCTGCCGCCCTCACCAAGACCCTGCTGAAGGAGTCCACGGGCAGCCAGACCCAGGTGTCCGGGCTGGTCACCTCGCTGGTGCTGCTGCTGGTGCTGCTGTGGATCTCCCCTCTCTTCTACTCTCTGCAGACTTCCATCCTGGCCGTGGTGACCATCGTCAACCTGCGGGGCGGCCTCAGGAGGTTCCGTGACACGCCCGGGATGTGGCAGCTCAGCAAGCTGGACACGGTGGTGTGGTGGACCACCATGCTGTGCTCCACCCTGATCACCACCGAGATCGGGCTGCTGGTGGGGGTCTGCTTCTCCATGCTCTGCGTCATCTTCCGCACGCAGAGACCCCGGGCCACGCTGCTGGGCAAGGTCAGCGACAGGGAGGTCTACGAGGACCAGGCTGCCTACAAACAGCTCAGCAGCATCGCCCACGTCAAGATCTTCCGCTTTGAGTGCTCCCTGTACTACGCCAACAAGGATTATTTCAAGGCCGTGCTGTACCAGAAAACCGGGGTCAATCCTGTCCTGCTGGCTGCCAGGACGAACACAAAGCCAAGCAGCAGCAGGAGCTGTTGGGGCACCGGGTGTGGCTGCCTCAGACAGGTCAGGAGCAGGGCAGAGAAGCCCCCAGCAGATTCCTGTTCCCCCTGCATTGATATGCACACCCTGATCCTGGACTGCGGGGCCATGCAGTTCATAGACACCGCGGGGCTCTCTGTGCTCAAGGAGACACACCAGGACTATAAAGAGGTCGGTGTCCAGGTGCTCCTGGCCAACTGCAACCCCTCCATCCGCCAGCGGCTCCGGGATGGAGGCTGGGCTGGCCATGCAGGCGGCCCCGGGGGGCAGCTGGCCTTCCACAGCATCCACGATGCCGTGCANCCGTGCAGTTCGCTGAGCGCTGGCACCGGGGGGACAGAGGGGACAAGGGAGCTCCTCTGCCGGAGCCCGAGGACGGCAACTTCCAGGTGTCTTTGTAGCGCTGCGTGTGCGAGGAAAGGTTTCCGGCGGGAGCAGGGTCCGCGTTTGTGCTGTCACAGCGGGCAGGAGAGGCTGGGATGGGGCAGAGGTGGGGAGGGGGTTCGGGAAGGGCTGAGCTCAGGAGGATGCTCGGGA
>VWZU01004229.1:147659-157874 GCA_013397095.1 Sterrhoptilus dennistouni
AAATGTTCCCCAGTCAGGCTGGTTTTGCATTCAGACTTTGCTAAAAACCCCCCCGTGGTTGGACACGGTTAAGGAGTGTTTTCTCTCCTGTTTTCCTCAAGGCTTTGCACAGCTCCAGCCCTCGTGGGCAAATGTCTGGGAGTGAAATGAATCCCAGAGAAGCAAAAACCCTCTCCCTGAGGCCTCTCTGACAAAATTCCAGCTTATCCATTAATTAAATGTTTTATAAAACAGGATAAAGCAGCAGCGCTCTCCTTCGTTGTCGTGGCTTTAACACCATGACTTTTAACATCCTGACTCTTAAGTACTCATCAATTTTTTAGTAATTCAGCCTTCATACTGAACTACAAGCAACAAGCTAAAATAAAATTAAATTACATCTGTCCAAAATAAAATTTTAAAAAGAAATTAAAAAAATAAAACCAGAGAAAGGTTTAGCAAAAAAAAAAAAAAATCTCTTCCTCATCCTTTTGAGATTCCTAAACTGGAGCTGGATAAGAATATCCAAACCAGGATCAATTAAAAATACCTCTAACAAGGATTCCAGGATGTTTCTGATGAAGTAATGGAAGAACATATTTTTCTTTGCTTCCAAACAAGGTTTTAACTGAGCCCCAGGCAGTGCCTACCATCACATCTTACCAGACAAGCTCCAAAATAGAAAGAACCACGTCTACAATAAATTCTAACTCTGTTCCAGAGCTCATGAATCCAGTTTTTAATTTTACATCAACTTTCTGTCAGTTTTTCTCACTTCTCTCCAGCCTACCTTAACAACAGATCTACCACAACCAGCCTGAGGAGCAGGAAACTGAAAAAAGAAAGGGATGAATTGGCAAATAAGCAGAGTTGTGTGGAGAAGACAAGCAGGTTACTCACTCCTCTCGTCGTCCTCAAAGTCGTATCTGGCGTAGCTGTTGGGCTCTGCTGTCCTCAGGGACCTCAGCCAGGGGAAATCAGTGATCATGGAATAGGGAGCACCATCCACAATGCCTGGGAGAGGGACAGGGTGAGCAGCCAGAGAGGAAAACACCATCCCTGCAGCACTTCTTAAATCATTGAGCAGCACAAAGCAGCTCCTCACTTCATTCCCTCCCTGAGATGAGTTTTCCCCCTGCTTTCCTCACAAGGAATATTCATTCCCCACAGCTCTGGTGATGATGCAAAGCAAGAGGAGCAGGAGCCCTGAGCTCCACACAAACTCTCACCTTCCAGGGTGTAAATGTCTCTGCCCCAGGGGTATTTGGGGTATTTCTTCAGGTCCTCTTCAGTCCTGGTGGCCTCAGGGAAGAACTCGTATTTAATCAGCTCTCTGGGCAGGAGGAGGGAGAGGTCACAGCCAGGAAACGGAGAGAAGGAGGGAGAAAAACCACATGAGAAATCCTAATACACAACCTTCCCTTTAATGAGCCTCAAATCCATGAAAAAACTGCCCCAAGAGCCTCACACCAGCTCAGGATCTGCTCCTTCACTCTGGAGAGCAACCACAGCCCACAGGGACAGGTTCACAACTGCTGGATGAGACAATTCCCTGCTGCTGGGGATTTCCAGGAGCTGAGACTGATTGAGCATCACCTTCCACTGAAACCAACAGTACTTCTTGAAACAAATCACTTTTAAAAAATAACTTGGGAAATAACATTTCCCAACTATTCCAACAACATCCATGTACAACTGCATTATTGTGGGATGAATGTGATGGTTACTGCTGGAGAATTTACAGGGTTTTCCATAGGGGTTTTACAGTCTGTTTTATATTAAATGCATCTTATTTACACTGCACCACCCAGAGTTCGACCTTCAGTAGTAACAAAATGGATTTATTTTTTTTTTAATTTGGGTGACAGAACAGAGCAAGTCTGGAGCTGCAGCTGCTCCAGGCCACCTTGGCAGAGTCCCTGGAGGGCAAACAGGGATTTCAGATCACATACAGCTACAAGGAGCACCCAAGTTCTTACAGCTTGAGTTCTTCAGTCTGAAATTAATTCAGTGCATCCTAGCTTACAATATCCTCTAATGCAATCAATACTGGAGACAGGGAATTTTAATATTTATCAGAGTATCTTAAAATCCAAGTTGCAGATTCTGCAATAAAAGCCTTGCTGGGCTTTAAAACAACCAAATTTCACTCCCTGGGGATGGCTCAGGGCTCCCTGGGGCTTTGCTCAGTCTCCCTGGCTGAGCTCAGGACTCCTTGGAGGGGCTCAGGGCTCCCTGGGGAAGGCTCAGATCTCCTTGGCTGAGCTCAGGGCTCCTGGGAAGGCTCAGGTCTCCCTGGGGATTTGCTCAGGGCTCCCTGGGGAGGTTCAGGACTGCTCAGGGCTCCCTGTCTGAGCTCAGGGCTCCCTGGGGATGGCTCAGGGCTCTCTGGAAGGCCTCAGGGCTCCCTGGAAATTTGCTCAGGGCTCTCTGGCTGAGCTCAGGGCTTTTTGCAGGGGCTCAGGGCTCCCTGAGGATTTGCTCAGGGCTCCCTGGTTGAGCTCAGGGCTCCTCAGGGCCCCCTGGGGAGGGCTGGTGCTGCACTCACTGGTTGATGTTGGCGATGGTGTCCATCCAGCTGCGCACCCGCACCTTGTTGCGCACGTTGGGGGGGTTGCTGAACTCGTGGATGATGCAGATGTGGTAGGGGTAGGGCCCACTGAAGATCTTCTGCTCCAGAGTCAGCGTGTCCACCTGGGCACACAAAGGTTTGTGAGCACCACAGACACAGGGGTGGGGTTGCAGGGTCAAGAGAAAACAGAAATGGACCAAACCCCCCAGGAAATGCAGCGATGAGGGAGGATTTTAACACAAATAAATACAGGATTGAGGAGGGTGAAACTCCCTCAGGGCAGCTTTGCCAATTTATCTTCTTGAGTGCTGGAATGGGAAATGGAATTGGAATGGAATTGGATGGGAAATGTCCAATTTCTGATGTCTGTCCCAACTCCAAAGAGGGAGCTGGGAAAGACTCAACTATTTCTCAGCTATGTGGAAATAAACTCCATAAAATCACAGAATGGTCCAAAACTACATTAATTCCTCACAATGTTTGGGACAAGGAGGGAATCAGTAATTTGAGGTTTTATTCCCATCCAATATTTTTACAGCTGTCCTTTAAGAGGTTTAAAGGTTTCAAAGCAAAGCTGTTATTATGGATTTTATCTACAATCAACCTTCCCTTGTTGGCAAACCAAGGCAGGAAAGCAGGAGAGGAGCAGCACCACAGAGGGATCAAATCAAACATTCCCAACCTTCCAGATCTTAAATTAAACCCTCAAAAAAATCCTCATAAATGGTTTAAACAACTCCCTAAATGTCCCTGCTTCCAGCTCCTACACAGGGAGAGGAGAGGGTAGCTCCCAGTCCCACCAGGATCCTGCAAAACTTCAGCATCAGGAGGGGATGGAATATCCCAACTCTGCTGTTCCTCAGTCCAGCAAGAACAAGGATTAAAGGATGGGTTAAAGGATTTCAGATCCCTGTGGCACACTCTGCTCACACACAGCTACAAGGAGCACTCAGGTTCTCACAGTCTGAGTTGTTCCATTTGAAATTAATTCAATCCTAATTTACAAGATCCTCTAATGCAATGAATACTGGAGATAAGGAATTTTAACGTTTAATCTATCAGAGTATCTGAAAATCCAAGCAGCAGATCCTGCAATAAAAGCCTTGCTGGGCTTTAAACCACCAAATTTCAGAGTTGTGATGGTGTAACATTTCCTGCCCCACTGGAAACCCCTGCAGGTGTGTTCCCTGGCTCTGTACCTGCTGCATGGGACGAAGGTAAATGATCCTGTTCCTCTCTGGGGGCATCCTGAGGATCTGATCCAGGACCTGATCCATGTTCAGCTTCTTGCACTGGGCGTAGTCAAAGCGATTCACAACGGGGGCATTTTCCACCTTCAAGTGTTTCAGCACACGGCACCTTGTAGCTAAAAAGGGAAATAAAAGACCTCAGGAGACTCCTGTCAGAGAATTTCAAGGCTGGCAGGTTCAAAAGGAGGCAAACAAGCATTAAAAGTACCAAAAGATTGCATAAGTATATCAGATATAGCCCAGCTCTTCATTTTTTCCATATTATCATCAAACTTTTCAGCTGTGACCTTGCCAGCAGTGGCCTTTTACAAGGCCATGCCAAATTCCATCTAATAACCCTCTTCTCCCTCTGTTTCCTTTCACTGAAATGGTCTGTGGACTGCCACAGCTTCCAAAATCAGCTCAAACACAGAGAATTGGGAAGTAATGGAAAATAAAATTGTTTCCTTTCTAGCAACATTGCTCATGTAATCAAAACTTCCCTCAAAAAATCAAAGTGTGTTCTAAGTATTCTGGAATAAAAAAAGAATTCCTCTATTTCTGCTAAGTGGACAGATCTCATGTCAGAAAAAGTGTCTTCATTTAGGTGGTGCAGAAAACAATAAATGACCCAATGCAGGAGCAGTCACACCCTGGCAGGTGAAACTAATGCAACCCAGCACTGAAAACAGATTTTTATCATGTCAAGGAGCAAAAGTATCATCCTGTCAGCTAAAAAAACCTAGGGGAGAATGAAGAAATGAGAGAAAAACAAGGTACTCAAACTCATTTCATCAACTTCTAATTACTGTATTAGCACTCTTCAATAAACATCTCATCTCCCTAATTGTCAGATCATTTCAGCTGTTGATTTGCAGATATTAATCTTTATTAAAGCTGTTACAAGAGCCATTCAAAGTGGGAAGCAGCAATATTTGGAGTTCTAATCCATCAGCAATGCAGCTGATGAATGCAAAATGAGCAGTGGCCTGACTTGAATTCTTTCAGGAATTCCCAATAATGCCACAGGGAGGAGGCAGCCCTGACAGGAGTCACATACCATGGATGAACATCATTTTGGGGCAGTCTTTCAGCACCAAATCTGTTATTCCACAGTTGGTCAACGTGATTCCCACGAGGTTTTTGGATTTCAAAGTCAGTACCTGGGGAAAAAAAAATAAAAAAATGTATGAAAGGGTAAAAATGAGAGAAAAATAAATTGAATTTTCCAAGATCCGGGAGGATATTAATTAATATAACAGAGCTTCAGTTCCCAACAGGTGTTTGTGGTGATAAAGCTGCAGGGAGTGAAGGAAAAGCTCTTACCTGAACATGATCATCCTCAATCACAGGGTCACTGGTACTGGTGGATTTGTCAGCTGTCCTTTTCCTCTTGGTGGTTTGCCTTGGCTTTGGCTTTGCTACTTCTGGAAACAAAAACATGGGAAAATCTTTCCTCTGCTCCCTGTCAGGAGAGCTGAGAACAGCCCGGCACAACTTTTCCCACACAGGGAAATCCAAACACCTGCCTGGCTCCAAAACAAAACCTCTCCTTGCTCAAAACCCCAGTTTTGTGCTCAGAATTATTCCCCAATAAATAACTTCAGAGGTGAAAACCCAGGAATGCTGAAGCTACAGCACAGAGAGATGTGGAGCCAGGAAAAGATTCATGGTTAGGTTATACTTGAATCTCTGCAGGAAACAGAACATCCTTGACAAATACAAGACCCAAAATAGCTTTAATGTTTAAATAGTAGAAATTATCTCAAACTTCTGGAAAATCTGGTTTTTGTCACTGTCACTAAGTTTTCCTAATATTGCAAAGGATGCTCAGGTATAAAATCCTTTAATGCTCCCAAAGCTCCAGCAAGGACCTCCAATTCCTGCTTGATTTAACAGGTGAGTCTTTGAAAAGAAATCACCACAAGCATTATTTCCAACAGGAAGAGGAAAAAAAATGCCCTACAATTAATTTTCTGCCATTAACAGCTCAAAATGAGAAATTATTTTACTAAAACTAAGCTTTCTTTATTAAAACATATGGCATGTGCACAAAGATCCCCAATTAATTACTGGTCCTAAGGTAGAAACCAGACATTTTAAATTTAATAGCAAGATCTCTTCTTGAAAACTGAGCTACAAACTACCTGCACAACATCTGAGGTGATTTAGCTTTTGTTAACTCTTGGGAGCATTAAACAAACTGGAAAAACACCAGGATATGAAGTGTTTGAATCATTCCATGTTAACAGAGGCAGGAATTTGTCCTCCCTCTGACACTCACAGTCGTGTAAGCAGCACATTTCATCTTTCAGTTTCATTTTACCTGCCAGATATTCCCGGCACAGAGTCCTGGATATATGAGGTTATATGTGCCAGAATAAGACGATTATTTTGGAAACCAAGTGTATTTGAAAGAAACAGCAAGTTCCCCTCCCACATCTGTTGTTTTCTCCCTTCATTCCAGCCCTTCAGGGGTTTTATTTTATGTCAGATGAACAAAACAACAAAGTAAAGCATGAAGGAGTTTAAGAAAAGGACAATTTTCAGTGAGTTTGATCAACCTGCCTAAAACACTTGGAAGCAGAACCCAGTGCAGGTCCAAAATCCTGGCTCAATTGTAATTATGATTTTATTGGTTGATAAAGCACCAGTTGTAACCTTTGCCTTCTTGTTCAGATCTAAGTGTAGCTGCTGCCTTTGCAGGGAGGAATTTAATGGGGAGACAACTCCTGTCTCAATGAATCACAGGCAGGCAGAGCTATCAAAAAATGGCATTTGCTTTTCAAAGGAGTAAAGCAAATACTGGTTAGGATGTACAGGGAACACAAACAGAAAGAGCTGCAGGCAGGAAAATGTCAGTGGCACTTTCAGAAAAACCTGATTTTACCTGGTGATGGCACCTGTGCTCCATCGAGCTCTGACCCTTTCAAAGCGCTCAGGTTGAAAAGCTGCACATCAGAGCTCCCTTGGGGCAGCTGCTCAGAGCTATCTGATGGCAGCACTGCAGGTACTCAGGAGTTACTCTGTGTGTAAACCCTACCTGGCTCTGACACCAGAGGCACGTGAGACAGCCTGCTCCTGGCCCTGGTCAGGGGTCTCCGCGGATACTCCTCCTTGCAGTCCAGCTGCCAGCCCGGGGGCTGCGCGCTCTGCTCCTGCCTGCCAGCCCCACAGGCACTCCCACTAGTCCTGTCATGCCCAGGCTGTGCTGCAGCCCCAGTGCAGTGTGGCAGAGTCCTCAGTGCACAGTCTGGCCCGTCCCTGCAGGCTGCACTGGTGGAGGGGCTCTCCCCATCAACCCCCCCGCTCGTCCTGCGCCGCGCCGCCCGCGAGGAGCAGCGGGAGCACGCGGGGCTCTCCTCGGCCTCCCTCTCGCTGGATCCGTCCCTCCTGCAGGGAGAGGAGCCACACTGCCTGCACTCCTCTGCTGCTGCTGCGGGGCTGGAGGCAGCACAGTGGCTCTGGGCTGCCTGGGCACAGTCAGGACTGGGAGAAGCAGCGCTGCAGGAGCTGGGCGTTGGCGCGGAGGATCCCGGGGCGGTGCCGCAGGTGCCGTAGGAATCTTTGCTCTTGCTCCTCTCGGGCATGTCACTGGCTGCTTTCATGTCAGCTTTGATCTGCTCACTGGTCACCTGGCAGCCCTTCTCACAGCTGCTTTCCTCCACGGGGAACTGCTTGGCCTGGGCCCCGTGGCTGCTGCCGCATCTCTTCCGCAGGGGAGTCTTGCCTTTGCCGCTCACTGCAGGAGAGAAGGGAGGGACAAGGATGAGAAACCTCAAATAAAGCTGAGTTGTTACAGAGGGCAGCCCAGAGGCCAGTGACAATCTCCTCAGGAATGGGGATTATTGGTAATTGTAGCTGTTGCTGCATCTTTGTAACATCTTGCAGCTATTTTTGGAGTGATGTGCTGGAGGCTTTGCCACACAAAACCGCCAAATTGTCCCAGAGCGGCTCATTGCTCACACAGGCACAACGATACGAAAGACACACTGAGAACAGAATCAAATACAGAATCGTTTGGGTTGGAAGGACCTTAAATCTCATCCAGGGCCCCCCCTGCCATGGCAGGGACACCTTCCACTGTCCCAGGCTGCTCCAAGCCCCAATGTCCAGCCTGGCCTTGGGCACTGCCAGGGATCCAGGGGCAGCCACAGCTGCTCTGGGCAACCAGGGCCTCCCCACCCTCACAGGGAGAGATTTATTTTCTAATATCTAATCTAGAGAGGCTCCTGTTTTCTTAAATAGGAGGAATACATCTGAGGAATCAAACAGGAACAGAGACAGGACTGAAGTTCACATCAGTCAGCTCCCTCTCCTGGGTCTGGGCAGTGCTGCCAGCAGTAACAGCAGTCTCAGCTCACAGGGGAATAAAAACCCAAATAAATCAAAACAGAACTTCATCCCAGGATCACTGAGGGTGGAAAAGCTCTCCCAGCCCATCCAGTCCAGGCTGTGCCCCATCCCCACCTTGTCCCCAGCCCAGAGCACCCAGTGCCACCTCCAGGTGACACCTCCAGGGATGGGGATCCAAACCTCCCTGGGCACTTCTAATCCCTGAGCACCTTTTCCATGGGGAAATTCCTCCTGAATGTCTGTCTCAATCCTCTCAGCTCATTACACCACCCCAAGCCTGAAATCCCCAATACTGGCAGCACAAAAGCTGATGAAAATTCTCTACAAACACAGATCCTTTCCCCTCTGAGACCAGAACTGTGGGCTCACAGGCTTGATAAATTCTGTCCCTTTGGGAACCCCAAAGAGGAACTGTAGGTTTCTGATCAGTGCAGCACCATTTCTATTTCTGTACAAAACCTATGATTTGAGCTTAAACCATGTCCCTACACCTTCATTCTATATTCCAAACTAAGCTGGAAATGAACCTGAACCACAGGGAAAGGCTGAAGCTTCAGAAGGAACACTGCCCACCTGAAGGTTCTCTGGTTTCCACTGGATCCCTGCTCTTCTCCTCCCCATCTGAGTAACTCTGTGCAATGCTGTTGGAGATGCAGGTTCTGGAAGTGCTCATGTTCTCCTCCTCATCCTCACTGTCTGAATCATGGATGGTGATAGGAGCTGCTTTTACAACAGGTTGAATTCCACTTGGTCCTGAGAAGGAGGATATCAGCATTTCATGTAAAAATTAACCAAGCATGGATTAAAGGGCTGAAAAACTTTCAGCGCTGCTTGAAAAACTTCTAAAGAATTAATTGGAGTCAATTTATCCACACAATCTGTGGGTCTCCCATTAAAATCTAAATGAGAGAAGAGCAAAATATTGCATTTCAGCATTTTAAAACATTCTGGTTTGGGAGGGGAGGAGTGTCACCCATCTAATCTGTGGGTCCCTCATTAAAATCTAAATGAGAGAAGAGCAAAATATTGCATTTCAGCATTAAAATGGTTTGGAAGGGGAGGAGTGTCACAATGGAGTGTCACTTCATGTTGTTGGGATATTCAGCAGGAAATCCTGTAGTCCAGCAAAAAAGTGGCAATAAAAGAAATCAAGGCTGCCTTGTGTCATTAATAAAAATTAAATTAACACTGGAAAAAGTTGTGCTGGCTTGAGAAAAAGCAAAAACAACCCAAGTGAGTGCTGCAGTAAAAGAACTAAGGCCATGAACACCAACAGAGCAACAGGACAAGTTCATTCAGGCCTTTTGACTTTTATTACACTGAGCACAAAAATCAGGCTTTAAGGTCAAGGTATTTCCCTGCATATGCAAAGAAAGCTCTGGGCTGTAACACAGAACAAACTCCTTCACAGCACCAAGCTGTGCTAACATCATCATTCAGAATCAGACAACTCAGCTGAAGCAAAACCAGACTTAGAGTGGAAAATTAATCCCTCAGGGAGAACCCAAGAGGTGATTTCTTCCCAAACACAGTTACCTGCTTGCTCCTCATCCACCTCCATGGGAACAACAGCCTGGCTGGGAGCTGGCAGCTCGTCCTGGGCCTGCCCAGCAGCCTCCCCCTCCTCCTGTGCCACCTCCTCCATCTCATTCAGGGCTGCAAAGGGGAACAGGAGCTCAGGGATAGGAAACAGGATGAACAGAGCCCTCAAACACTCACAAGAAATAAATAATAACTGCCCTGGTTCCCTTGGTATAAAGTCTCTCAGAGATTTGTTCCACATCTCTGTGGCCAAAGCCCAGCCTAACTTTTGGGGTTTGGTTTATTCAGAAAGGAGCTGAAAGAGCAATAAGCTTTCAATGTATATTCCTATCTTCACCAGGAGCCTGTGTGAGTGGGAATGTAGATAAAATCATCCCCAAAAGCTCCTCCAGGGTTACCCTCAGCTGCAAATCGCCTCTAAAAAAGCTCCCCCAGGGTTACCCTGAGCTGCAACTCCCCCCAAAAGCTCCCCCAGGGTTACCCTCAGCTGCAAATCCCCCCCAGAAAGCTCCCCCAGGGTTACCCTGAGCTACAAAT